>WYDI02025473.1:0-56121 GCA_009867235.2 Psittacus erithacus | reverse complement strand
CTCTGGGCACCCTGTGCCAGCGCCTCAGCACCCTCACAGGGAAGAACTTCTGCCTAAGAGCTCATCTCAGTCTCCCCATTGCCAACTTAAACCCACTGGCAGAGTCAGTGGCACCCGCTTCCCTGCCAGGCACCATGCAGGAGTCTGGCATTCCCAGCTCATCCCACTGGCATCCCTCCCACAGCCCCTTGTCCCATCGCGCAGCAGACACGGGGTCACAGGAGAGAGAAGGAGCAGTGTGTCCGTGCGGAGCTAGGCATGTCCCAGTGCCCACGGCCACTCTCGGTGCTGTCCCGGCAGTAGCAGCCTCAGCTCTTGGCAGTGGGAGAGCGCAGCCTTTCCTGCCTGGAACACAGAGCGGGGCAGCTCTGAGTAGGCAGGTTCCCATTAATGGAGTATTTTATCTTACAGGAGAGATTAAATCTCTGTACAGAGAAGCACAAAAGAGCTGAATCAGCAGCTGGCCAGGGGACGGCAGGTTTAGCCGTAAGCATTTGGCAGCAGCACAGCATGTCAGAGCTTCACCCTCCCATGGCTGCGCTCCACCAGACAGCATCCAGCATCCAGCCCCGAGCACCCCACACACCCCTCTCCCTGCCCTGGGGGAGCCACAGGCAGCCTGGGTCATGATGGGACCAGTCCCAGTCCCATTGTACAGCCCAGGAGCCCCATGCCAGTCCTTTGCCATGCACCCAGTGAGCCCAGCACCCGTGGCACCATTGGCTGCCTCCCTCCCATGTCCATCATCTTAGCACAGCGAGGATGGGTTCATAGGAGGTGTCCTGGCACGGCCACTGTGCCAGGGACCGGGTCTGGACCTCATCGCAAGCACAGCCCTCAGCACAGTCCCCAGTGCCGGCACGGTGATGGGTGCCCCTTGCAAAGCCATGTCTGAGCTTCCACAGCCACGATTCCCACATCCAGCGTGGGTCTGTGCTGGCCACATGCGTGCACACGAGGATGAGGCGTGCGACGGCTGGCCACCGCCGTGAGCCAGCAGCAGAGTGGTGATGGCACTGTGCCGCTCACTAAAAGCATGAGTGTCACTAAATCAATAATTCATTTACTTTAATGAGATAAGTACTTTGAAAACTAATTGCAAACCTGCTCCATTTACTCCAACCCGTTATAGCCTTTAATGTAAATGGCAGAAATGCTGCTGGAGGAAGGGGAAGGGCTTTTGATGGGGGATAGTGTGTCATCTTTCCCCTTCTAAGAAAGAGAAATATCAGCCATAAACAAGGGCAGAAACCAAAGTAACCGCCCAAATCACTGCATGGAATGCTGAAGGTGGAGCAAGGGGAACACACAGCCCCGCTCCTGGGGCCACCACTGTCCCCTGCACATGCTGCCACCATGGAGGGGTCCACCAAAAAACACCCCAAAGGCCTGTCACTGGCACCAGGGAGACAACAGAGGGGCAGATACACCCAGCACATAGGAATGCTGAGCCCCAGACAGCTGCAGAGAACACCAGGCAAAGAGAGATACCACATTTGGGGCTCTGTCCTGTCCTGGCAGCTGCAGGACTCAGCTCTACCCTAGGCAAGACGCTGGTGCTGCGTGTCCTGGCACCAGGGCAGCAGCAGGGATGGAGCAGCAGACGGGATGGGGCACCACCATTCCCAGTGCAATGGACCCCCTGGCTGGACCATGGGCTGGCTGCTGCTCACACTGCAGGTGGTCACTGTAATGATACATGGCTCGTTATAAACCCACCACCACCACATTGCTGGCACAGCATCCTCCGACAGCACTGGCACCAGCAGCCAGTGCGGGCAGCACAGGCAGGGGCGGGCAGGGGGGTCGGGGGTGTCCTGCCAGCTCCCCAGCACCATTCCTGAAAAGGAGCAAGCGGCTCCCGGCAGCGATGTGTTCCTGAACGGCAGCGGGAGCTGGATGCCAAGGGCTCTCTCATCGCTCGCTGGAGCAAATGGCAAGTCATAAACCAGAGTCGTGACAGAAGAGAAAATGTTCCAGAGCCCACAGGACCAGTCCAGGGTAAATCCATCTGCTCAGCAATTTAGCTACAAAGTCCTTTCCAATCATCTGTGTGGGAGGTCCTTCACCCCCAGCGCGGCTCTGGGCAGAGCAGTTCCCACTCTGGCAGCTGCCGGCACCTCACGTGGGGTCCTGGTGCTTGGTGATCCCACAGGTCCCACAGTCCCCCCAGTGGGGACACTGAGGGAGGGGGTCACACCACCCTTAAAGTGTACTGAGGCCATGCCCATGCTCCAGGGACCCTCTTTCCAGCACTGCTGCAGCCAGTGGCAAAAGGGGACCCAAACCCCATGCGCATGGGCAGGAGGGATGGTGTCCGGGCAGGGACCATGGGCAGAGGGACCCACAGTGGCACTGGCTGCCTGGGCTCTTCCCTGAGCTGCTGGCTCGCTCGCATGTGACAGTACACCGTCCCTCCTGGGGTCCTGAATCCACTGCACCATTTGCAGGATGCTGGAGGGCTCTTGAGAAGCTCAGATCTCACCTGGATCTCTGTGACCAGCCCTGGCCCCCTCCTGCAGCCCTGCAGCAGCCAGCCAAGGAGCCAAGGCTGAGGAGCAGTCGGGATAATCCTGGTCTGCTGCAGCAGCACAAACAGACTAGAAGATCTCCCTACAGGCATCCCTGTGAATCCCACCCAGCTGCTCCTGCCGCACAGAAAATCAATGGCAAGCATCTCAATTAATCACACCAGGGGCAAATTGATTAGGAGCCTAAATAAGGTCAACATGGTTGTCTGCTTATAGGGTAGGACCCCTTAATCATCATTTTATCTGCAACGGGCTGCGGAAGCAGCAATCACACCATCACTGGGAGCACCGGGGGGATTTTCACTGATTTCCTGCAGTCACTAGGGCCAGGACAGGAGAGCTGTGGCTCTGCTGTATGGAGCTGAATCCCACACACAGCCTCAGGTATGAATTCCATACTGAGGCACACGCAGCCATGGGATCCGACATGAGCCCTGGCTGCCCACCAAGCCCGGCTGTCCCCTCTGATCCAGAGCAGGACAAAAGCAATGAAGCTCTGCTCCTCTAGGTGAGGTGCGCTCCCTCCTGACCCCAAACCCAACAGCTCACGCTGCAGATTTGATTAGCCCTATCATTATCTTAGATTGTATACCTGAAAAGTGTTACTGGTCACAACAGCGCTGAACCTCTGCAGAAACCCAGCCACAGGTCCCCTCTCAGCTGTCTTTGGTATCTGGAAATCCTCGGGATGCTCCTTAGCTCCTCCAAGTGCCACCCATGCTCCAGTCTGCAAAATCACCCTCCTTACGGACAGCAGAGGCAGGAAGACACCCAGGGCCAGCAGAACTCATCCTCCCTGTGGGTCACCGGGCAGTGGGCCTGGGCCCCAAACGCAGCAGATGATTCCTTCCCACCCTGGGTTTGAGAGCAAAAGTACCTCAAGTCAGAGCAGCCCCCAGCGTGCTCTTTGGGGGAGAGCACGCTCAGCTCGTCAGGGGCCAATAACACTGTTTGCTTTGCCAATAGACTTCCCAACTGCGAGTGAAACCAATTCAATCTGGTGTTTTCTCAGGCAGGACTCACACATAGCATTTCCCTGCATCCCCCTCAGTGCCTGCCGCTGGCCACAGCTGATCACATCCCACCGGCCCTGCCAGGGCAAACAGGGCTTTTCCCTCTCCCTGTGCCAGGCAGTAGGAGCCCCAAGCCTCTCATGAGGGTGTCAGCTCTGACCACAAGGAAGGCAGGGCCAGCATAAGGCTTGTCCCTTGCTGGATGAGACCCTGCAGAGGTCATGCCTAGCAGCATCCATGCCCGCAAGCCACTGTGCGTTGCCCATAGCCCCTCCAGCACCAGTGCCCCCCTCACCTCTCACCACTCCCTCCTATTGTAAATACACTTATAAATATGATAATCTGGTTTAATATTTAATATAGCCAGGTTAAATAAACATTCCCAGCCCCATAAATAATCATTAACGGAGGGTTCTAATTGTGCTGTTGGGATCCTGCTTCATGACTTATTTAGAGGGCGGATGCCATTCCCATCCTTGGCTCTCCCGTACACCATAAATTAACCTGCAGCTCAACCTCTTTAGTGAGAACCTGATGGGACATGACAAAAAGAGACAGCTCCGCTCGGGGGTGACCGCTGACCGCTGGGATCACTATGGGACAGAGCAGGCTGCAAGACAGGAACCGGAGCCACTGGAGGAGCCTGCGGGAATGTGGAGCAAGGGGGCGAGACCATAGGAGAAGAGCCACCATATTGGGGTGTCCTCAGCTGCAGGCACTAGGAGCAGAGGGAGGGGACCCACGGGTGAGGAGCAGCCACCCACTGCGGGGTCTCTGCTTGGTCCTCGCTGTCCCAGAGCTGCAGCAGCGGCGGCGGCACAAGGGCATGAAATGCTGGTGGATGAGCGGGGGATGGGAGAGGCTTTTATCCTCAACACGAATCTACTGCAAAATTGATTGGAAACAATAGCAAAAACCAAAAAGAAACAAAACCCCAAACCACCGCAAACCTGGAGCGCGGGAGCTGGCCGGGGGCGAGCGCTTTGAAAGCGCGGATCTGAGACATGGAGGACAAGTAAAGTGCAGGAGAACCTCCGTGTGAGAGTGTTTCCCCCTCAAGGGATGCGTTGATGCATTGCTTTAAAAAATAAAAGGTTTGGGTTTTGCTCTCTGCAGCTTCATTTCATCTGGAAATGAAAAACTACAAAAGTAAATGGAAGGATCCCTCACCCCTGAGCGTGGAGGCTGTGCCACAGCCCCTGGGCTGGTTTTGCTGGCAAACCCTCTGTGGGGCAGGATGAGGGCTCTGGGGCGCAGCTCTGTGTGCCCAGCTCCACATGGACACACTCCCACAACCCAGGAGGAGCGGGAATGCCCGAGGAGAGCCCAGGCACAGCCATGCTCCCTACATGCCTTGGGCTGCTCCTGCTCAGGGCTGATGGGTCACACTCAGAGGTTTGTCCCCTAAGGACATCCCACGTCTGGCAGCCACGCGGGCAGTGGTCCAGGGCAGCCCCACAGTGGGCACACCAGCGGCTCTCCTTCCAGTGCCCCAATGCCTCCTGCAGGCCCCGGCACCGAGCACGTGAGCATTGATCCCTCCATCAGGGATTGAGTTTCCATCGAGTGAGGGCTGGGGCAGGGACAAGCTGGGAACAAGCCCATGGTTTCCATTTCATCTCCACAGCCATTTCTGCTGCCCAAGTCAGTGCATCAACCAAAGGGAATGGCTGAGTATTAACACCAATGAGGCAGCAGCACGGAGCCCCCTGACAGCACTGGGGGAAGGCCAGGGGCAAGGGGGAACCTGTCCCATCTGAGGGACTTCCCCATAGCTGGGGAAGGAGCACAAAAGGTGGGACATTGTCTTAGCACTGATGGCCACACACCAAAGCCTGAGTCCCTCCTGTGAGCAGCCAGCCAGAGCCCTCCAATACACAGTGAGCATCACCCAGCGCAGCCACAGGGGGCTCGGGATCCCCCAGCAGCATCACCAGCAGGTCACACATGCAGGCAGGGTGCCTGCGGATGTCGCTGACACACAGGCGCTTCTTCCAACCTCTGTTCATTGCAGTCAGCAGCTCAGATCCTCACCAAATCGGGTGGGAGGAGCATCCTGTGCTGGGAAACATGGAGAGATCCCAGCCTCAGGGAGGGTCACAGCAGAGGGGACATGCAGGACACTGAGGTGACAGCCAATGGAGCAGTTTTGGTGTCTCTGGCATGTCTATTCCAGGCCCTGTTCAGCAGAACCAGGGGACCCTCCCCAAGACACATGTGCTCAGGGTGGCCCTGGACAGAGCCAGCCCTGGCTCTGGGATGCAGCTCGACAGAAAATGGTGTATTTTATCTTTATCTGTCAGGATTTATATAAAAAGGGGATAGTTCAGCTCTAAATGTAATGAGTTGGAAGAACAGCCCTCCAGTGGCTTCCTCCAGCGAGCACAGCATCAATTATATCGATTGCTAAAACTAACTAATAACCCTAGCCCGGTGCTGGGGAGCGCTCCCCCTGCACAGCGTCCCAAAACACCCCATTGCAGCCAGTGAGCCCGGAGCAGCTGGTGGGAGCCCCAGCAGGGAAAGGGGAGGAGGAGCATGGGCACAGCCCATGCAGGGGGTGATGGGTCCCAGTGCTGCTGGAGGGGCAGGATGAGCAGATGGTGGTGCACAAACCCTGGGCTCCGGGCTAGCAGGAGGGAAGAGCCAGGAGGGGATGGATGCAGAGAGAGGCAAAAAATTCCCTTCAGATCCATACACCCCTCCTGCACCCACAGCCATGGGCCCAGGGCTGGTCCAGTCCCAGTGCTGCTGGGTCTCCCCACCCTGCCCCAACCACACACGATGAAGCCACAGGCTCTGGCTCCACAGGAGGTGGTGACCAATGGGAGCTGGGAACCAGCATTTGCGCCTATTGTCCTGCTCTGCACACTTGGGATTTGGAATCCTGGGAAGCCGTTACAAGACACCATCCCTCCAGGATCTGGAAACGGATGAAAGGGGACTTGTAAAGTCCCCATGTCCCATTTCTCTGATCCCTATCTTTTCTACCCTTGTGCATTTCCAAACAGGCACAGGGATGCATCTCTGCAACCCCTAGAGAAGGCTAGAGCTGAGATACCACTGGGATAGCTCAGGATCACCGGGACTGGTAGCACTGGCACAGTCCTCTCCTGCTTCCAACTTGCTGTGCTTCCAGAAAGGGAACAAAAAGCTAAACAGGGAGGGAAATGCTAGAAGCCCAGCCTGCAGTGAGGGAGAGTGAGTTATTCAGCCTGCTGGAAACGAGTCTAACTTGCTAGAGAAGAAATAAAGTGTTTCAGAATTAACAACATGAACATCAGCCCTGATCTCAGGGATATTAAACTACATGGTTATTTGACTCCAAAGTTACCTCGTGCACATACCAGAGCCACAGCGAGCACAGACCCCACCGGCACCAAAACGCCCTTACAAACCCATCCAGGAAGGGAGAAACACACACTGTTCCTGTAAAGGTAATTTTAAACCCCCAGAGACTCTTGTCCTGATGTCGGCAGGGCCTCTGCCAGAAACTGCCATTGGAAACAAATTAGTCCATGGAGCACGATGCTCTGCAAGCGAGGTCACTGCGACGAGCGAGCGGGTCCCTGCTGCCACAGCGAGCATCACTGCAAGCATCACTATGAGCGTTGTGGCTCCTGCACCCCTCTGACCCAGCAAAACCCCTCCCAAAGCCCTACGGGTGTTAATGGGCTGGGAGGCAGAGTACACACGTGTGATAGGAGGGAGTGCACCCATGTGGATGGGGCATTGCATGCAGCACAGCAGTGCTATTCGTAAATAACCCTTAATTAACAAGCATCTCAGCAACGGGTGTTGGGGCTACCCCAGGCAGGGACATTGGCGAGCTCCATCCTTCCACTTTTCAGTTGCGTTTTCAGGGAGGGAAGCAGGAGCTGGCCAGGGTGAATTAGAGAGACTTTTGTCACGTTTAATATCAATTCCTTTTGCAGACTGCTGACGCAGCGGGATTTCACAGCTCGGAATTTACGGTTCTTTTGAGAGACATGCGCAAAAAAGGGGGAAGAAACCACCCTGCCACCAGCACAAAGCCATAAACTCCACTGGGAAAGAGCAGGACTCTGAGGGCACCCGTGAGGATGCTCCAGGAGAACAGAGCTCAGCATTAGGGGGCCACAGCACCAATTCTGCACCTTCAGGAGCACACCAAAGGCTCCCACAGACCCACGTTCCCATGTCCCTGCCCGCGGTGGCCCTGCCTGCGCCACCAGCAACTCCGGAGCACAGGCACCGGCAATAACAGAGCCGTTATTACACAGCGTTATTCAGCCCCAAGGGGGTTTTATGCAAAATGACACACAATATAAATGACTGTTGTAAACAGAGAGTTTAATAAAGGGCTGTGTGTGAATTTACAGCCTCCCCAAGGATAATTAAAATTATTTATCTACTTACCTAGCTAGCCGCTGGAGCAGTCTATTAATTATTATCTATTATACAGGGCCTGTTTTGCATGCTGCCAGCGCATCGCCTCCCTCCAGCATCCCTCATGGATGCCCTGCAGCCACGCTCTGGGGTGCTGCTGGGCTTCCCGGGCCCCTTACACCCCTTTGGAGCACCTTGGTCCATCAAGAATACAGAGTCACAGACTGGTTTGGGTTGGAAGGGACCTTAAAGCTCCTCCAGCTCCAGCCCCTGCCACAGGCAGGGACACCTTTCACTAGAGAAGCTTGCTCCAAGCCCTGTCCAACCTGGCCTGGGTGTTTCTGCACCAGAGAGACCCTGCTTGGCTTTATCAAGCAACAGGTCCCAGCTGCAGGGCTGGGAGCAGAGGCAGAGCCCCAGGTGCAGTGAGGGATGATGGAGATGATTCTCTCCCTACCCAGCTCACTGGGGGAAAAGCAGATGGAGATGCCACCAGCATCCAGGAGTCATGCAGCACCTTGGAGACCCAGCAGCCTCTGCTGCTCCTCTCCCTACCTGCCCACAACACAAAGGGAACTGAGGTGCTTCACAGGGAGCCCAAGTCAGGAGAGGCAAGTGCATCTTCCTGAATGCCTGGTGCAAGGCGCAGCCACCACCCCGCAGCCTGGCACGGTGCTACCTGCTCCTCTCTATTCATTAGTGTGACAGAGCAATCATCAGCGCAGAGGCACTGGGATCCCCCTGCTCCTCTCTGCACATAAAGATACCTCAGGGGGCTCTGACATGCGGATACTTAACATTGGTTTATTGGCTTAATAAATCTGGGCGACGCCGCTAGAATCTCCAATCCGCCCGTGAGCGGGAGCGGGCAGAGCTGGTACCCGGAGCCAGCACGGGGCCGCCCTCGCTCGTTGGGAGCTCAAGATCCAGCTGCTCGATGCCACCATGGGCACCACGAGCTGTCAGCTCCAGCCAGCGTGCCATTAATCACGGCTGCAATTGCTCTCCCTGCCCCATCACTGCAGTAGCACCGGTGATGCTGCTGCCAGCACTGGCACTGCTGGGACCCCCAAGGCCCCTGAGGAGACACTGGGACACTGTCCTCAGGCACCGTGCAGCCAGCAGCACCCTTCCCCTCAGCTGACCAAGCTCCAGTAGGTCCAGAGGTGCTGGTTGGTGGCACTGGGTAGGACCAGGATGGCTCCAGGGGCTGGTGGCAGCTCAGCATAGGAGCATATCATGAGATGTGCGGCCATGAGAACAGCTCCATCATCAGCTCCAGCCCCTCAGCAGCAAAGGGCTCCTCTGCCTCAACCCTGCAGCAGTGCGGCCTCCGCTCTGACCCCCTGCAACAGCACTTCCAGCCTCACAATCTAATAAAGAGCTGTGTGATTGAATTCCAGGTCATTACTCCAGGACAGAGACCCCTCTGCTGCCAGCAGTGAGAGCTCCAAACCAATTAAAGCCAGCCCAGTGCTGCTGCCTGCCACGCGTGGGGCCTGGCCTTGCAATAAGCAAGATGCAAACATGTTAATGGAAGTGCTTAAAGGCCATGCCAGGGGATTCTGGTAAACAAGGGCACGAGACGGGGGCAGCTTCTTGGGCTCGGCTGCGAGGCAGCACTGATAAAAGGCAGCTCCGAGCCCTGCATCAGCCTAGGACAGGCTGCAGGGAGAAAAGCTCAAGCGCTGCTTCCTAAAACCCTTGGTGTGCACCCTGCAGCAGCCCAGGGGGGAGCAGGAGGGTCCTCCACCCCCTGCACTGCTCTCCTGACACTCCAGGACCACTGGCATGGGGACAAATCTCCCTATGGAAGAGGTCTTGGTGACAGTCCCCACGCAAGGGGCAAGGTTTCAGCACAGGGAACCACAGCCCAGCTCCAAGCACACACCCTGCAGTCCCCCCGCACCCCGGCACTCGCAGGCACAGACACATTTCAGACGTTTAATACCAAATAAGATCCCCATAACCAGGCTGGAATTGACTCTGCAGGAGTCGATGTGTTTAGCACCAAGGCCGGGCAATGCTGGCTTCTGCACTGCACTGTCGGCATCAATACATCGATGCAGGGCTCCTGCGGGGAGGGGGCTGAGCAGCAGGGATGGGGATGGTATCAACAGGCAACAGCTGAACCAGCAAGAGCCTCTGGGACCTGGGGACAGGCAGCCCAGGGGCCTGTGCTCATGGGATCAAGTTTTGAGAGCACATGCTAACGTGGCTCAGGAGCCATTCCTGCACCCCATGCTGACCATTGCCACGGGACAGAGCTGCCGGGCTGAGGACGGCCGGGCAGGAGCCGCAGCTCTGTTGGTGCTCAGCCATGGGCACACCAGGGCCCACTGGCACATCTGACAAGGCAGCACTGACAGCCCATCAAACCACGCGGGGAAGGACATGACCAGAGATACCTTTAACACGCTGTCCTGGCACCCTCTTGAGCCCCTGGCCACTGCCAGGAGCCAGCGTTATTCCCAGGGGACCCAGGAAGGCCGCATGCACAATGCAGATGGGATTCCTGCTGATGTCTCTGCCCCATGCACTGGGGCAGGGATCAGAGCAGTGCAACCTCCCCGATCCCCTGCCTCCTCGGGGTCACATCAAGCTGCCAGCACGGCTCTGTGTCAGCACACCCCACGGCGCTGCCTCCTCCCACCGCTGCTCGCAGCCCCAGCCCTGGGATATTTATTGTGCCTCCCTCCTAACCCGGGGCCGCTCGCACTCCATTAAAGAGCTCACGCCACGGCGCGGATCCGTTTAGCTTGCAGAAAAAGCAGCCGCACAGGAGAAACCCACCCGGCGCTGCCCGCGGGATGATGAACGATTATGGACCATCTGCACTTCCAGGAGAGGGGAGATTTATGAGCAGCACAGACAGCCAGAAGAGTGTCCATTACTATAACTCACTGGCCCCTCCTGAGACGCGGGAGCTGGGCTCCGCCGCTGCAGCGGGAAAGTCCGGGTTAAGCATTGGCAGGAAGGAAAATCAATTACATTTTTTAATACGAGGCTGGAAGCCGGCAGGGGTGGGGGCAGCCGGGGTCCCCCAGGCACAGCACTGAGGACCAGGGGGTCCCAACCGCCCTGGTCCTGCCCTTGTGTGCTCAAGTGGCCATGGGCAAACCACCAGGGCTCCTCATGGCCACTCATGATGAGGACAGTGGTGTTGGGCATGAGCAGGACCAGGCTTCAGGAGCCAGAGGCACAGCTATGTGCAACATCCTCGTCTTGAGGGGTCTTGGGTATGACTTATAAAGGGCCTGGGCCACCCCTCTCCCTCCCAGCAGCAACATCCACAGTCACCTTCTGCTTTAACTGAGAACAGCACAAGGGAGGGGGAGCCTCAGGGAAGCAAAGCAGTAACTTCAGATAACCTCAGTTACACGCTCTGCAGGGACTTGGTGGCCCTCTCCCTACCAGGTCTGGTCCCCTCACAACATGTCTGTTGGGGGGCTTCTGCCATGGCTGGGGGCACAGTGCTGGCGCTTTCCCCACATCCTCTCAGCAGCCAAGAGCTGCCCAATTGATGCATCCTGCCATGGCAGCCAGCACCAGTATTTTACACAACAGAAATAACGAGACAAATCATTACTTAAGGGAGTGTGAGCAGAACCACTCTGCAAAGCCCATCACTGCCCAGCCCCATCACTGTTGGCAGGTAGCTGCAGGGTCCCACAAAGGAGGGATACTCAGCCCCTAGTGATCCAGGACAACATGGTCTGGAGCACACGGTCAGGTCCTGCAGCCCTTTAGAGCATCCTGCCCTGGCGAGGAGGATGCTGACACCATATAGGAGCCTCTTCCACACCCCAGCACCCAGCTGGGCACATGGAGCTGCAGCTCAGAAGAGAAAAGCTTTGAAAATCCTGTATCCAACATGAAAAGCAGTTTCCCAAATTGGGTTTTGCATCTGCAGAGCAGCTCCCCACCAGCAGCCATGAGCAGCCAATGCCAAGGCTGGTTCCCACTGTTCAGGCTGCTTTGAGCTCCCATTCCAAGACACAGCAAGAAAAGACCAGCCTCTCATTCCAGAAGATCTGGTGAGCACTGAGTCAGTGCCATTGCCGGGACTGATGAGGAGAGCTGCCTGCAGCCCTGCTCGATGGAAAACCGGGATCTGACAGCACCCAGCCCGCAGCAAGCACAGAGGATACCCATGGCACAGGGAGGCATCCTGTGCACAGGACCCCAGGGGAGAAAGCCCAGACCCTGCAGTCAGTCCCAGCGGGACACACATTTCCACAGACGCCCGCTCCCGGGAATGGCCGGCACCAGCCCTACAGCTCCCTCCGTGTTTTCCCTACCAGCACCCACCACTTCCACCCAGGTCTCCACAGGCAAGACCAGCACACGTCAGCCACACACCCAGCACGTCCTGGGAGCAAGCAGAAAGGAGGCAGCAGATAGGATCTCCGAGAGGAGGCAGCGAGGAGCGAGATACACATTGAATAACAATGGCGGATCCCCCAGAGCTTTGGTGTTTTTAATGGTGGATTTGACTGTCAGGCAGCAATTAAATGGTGTAATAAAAAGCTAAGTGCTCGTATTTCAAGGTTCCTGCCTCTGCTCAGCGGGAAGGTGCAGGGCAGGGGGATGCTCCCACTCACCATGGGGCTCAACCTCTTCCCAGGAAGAGCAGAACTCTTCAGCAGGGTTACACACAGTTTACCCAGGAGCTGCCAAGCACGGGATTACAGCGCATAAACCTGTGCAAACTTCCCTCTGCAGCCTTTGAGCAAAACACCCCTCACACGTCTGTGGCCTCACGAGGGCCCCACGGTCGCCCCCAGGGGCCGTGTCCTTGTGTTTCTTAAACTGGGTGGAGAGCAGGAAAGGAAAACGACCCCAAAAGCTACAGCAGATGAACGCTGGGGGCTCTGCCCGAGCCTCACCACCACTGCACACCCTGTGGCACCGGTGGCTTGGGCTGCTCCTGGACTCCAACTGCCCCCTGACATAGAGGGCTCCTGATCTGCCCACAGCTCAGCCCCGAGGCTCAGCATCTGACGCAGCCTTGCAGGAACTGCTAAATCCAGGGCTTTTAGGGCCAGAAACACTCCAGGAAACCCTGCAAGGAGATCCCAAAGAATCAAGAACATGTCATGGCCAGGAAACACGCTCCAGGCATGGACCATGGTGCCCAGGATTCCACTTTGATGGTGGGAAACATCGCTGCAGCCCCTCAACCTCCCTGCTCTGCCCCAGGCTGGGGGGCACACCCAGCCCCGCCTGTCCCTATAGGGGTGGGTGGCCAGGAGCTGACCTGGCCCAGCCATTGGGACCAGGAGCATCCCCACAGCAGCTTCTCCCTCCCCGCCTGCCACTCGCCACGCAGGACGAGCCGTAATGAAAACCATGTGCTTTCCTAACCTCCTTGTGCATCTTGTGTTTAGGGCCCTGGCTTTATCAGTTTTTATCCTGTGTAATATTCATCACACTGGTTTATTTATGGGCCCCCTCTTCGGGAAGGTATTTTTCAGGCCTGGTGAATAAAACATAAGCCTTTGCTGCTTGTCAGAGGGAATGCAGCTCCTCTGCTGTCAGCCTGAGTAACGGCCTTTAGCTTCCTCCAACCACCGCGCTTTGGGAGAAATTTATTTGGATTTGGGTTCGCGTTGGTCAGCGAGATGTGAATTCTTTTCCCTTCAGAATAAATGAAGCCTCAGCTCTACAGCAAGGGGTGGGAGCCGGACGGGAGCCCGATCCCTCAGGAGCTCTGCACCAGCACTGGGCGCTCTCAGGCTCCCAGCAAACATCAGCATCAGCTCCTGTCCCATGACAGCAACTCTGCTTTGCAGTTTGGAAACACGTTCCCTTTGCCCATAGGGATCCCCCTCTGCCCTTCCAGCCCTCAGCACGAAAGCACAAGCAGGACACAGCAGGGCCTCCAGCCTCAGCCCCGCTCCCAGGGACACATGTTGGGCATTAGAACGGATGATCTCCAGGACTGCAGCTGCCCTGCCCGCAGGCAGGGATGAGAGGCACATGTGTCTGAGCGCAGGAATTAGACATACCCACAGGGGCTGCTGCAATATCCCGTGCCTGGGCAATGCCTCCAGTTTACAATAACTCCAGTTACCAGCAGCAGGGTCTGGTCCTTCCCCCGTCACATGGTGGGGATGGTGAATGCCATCACATTCACTCCATGCTGGCAGCACTTTGTACCTGCTTTGCTGATAGAGACAAACTGCACCCAAGGAGCCGTCACATCACGCTGCCAGCACGAGCTGCTGTGGACAGCTCTGCAGCAGTAAGTAAAAGGAGGCAGAATCCTCCTTTGCAGCAGAGATCATCACAAACAAACCCCGGTCACAGCAAACACCAGCAACAGGCTACAGACCCCACAACCTGCTGGGCATCCCCGATGTGGCAGGGTCTCCTGCCAAGCCCTGTCCTGCTCCACTGCTCCTGCAGGGAAAGGGTGTTCAAAGCATCCCACCAAGGCTGTGTCACTGCACAGAGACAATCACCAACGCACCCTCAAAGCCAAGGTGCCTTTACACCCTCACCAGCTCAGTGCCATGTATCCACAGACACCTCTTCCCTTACAGGGATGCAGCCCTGGGCAGGCACACATGCTGGCACTGACACCCATCAGCTCCCATGCGCAAATGCAGCCCTGCATGGCCCGAGGTGGTCACCACCACACCATAGGGCAAACCCTTAATTTCGCCAGTTAAGGAGCTCCTGGCTGCAACCCAGAACTCCTATTAACAAATCAAACTATAAAAACCAACAGAAGCAGCCAGGAGAGTTCCCTCCATCATCTGCTGATTTACGGGGTTACTGGTGTCAGCACTTTAAAAGAGGCAAAATTCTATCAAAGAGCCACTAACACCCGGTGCTGTGTGCTTTAAAACAATCACAGACGCTCAGCTGAAAAGACTGCTTGGGATAGAACTCCTTGATCTTTAATTATTTATATTTCAGCAAACTAGTTAAATTCTACTGAAGATGAGGAGAAGCAATCAGAGTTAAAAGTTAGCTGAAGGGGTATCATACATCATTTGCACAAGTCCCTCTGGCGTTGCTTGTGCCAAAAGGAAGAGAGGGTCTGTGGTGCTCCAGAAAACACAGAAGGGAGAAGAGGGAACCGGCTGCACATGATGCCCCCCAGACACAGAAAGGTGCAGAGCATCTTCCAAAGCAAGGTGAATCTCTGCTCCCCGCCAGCCAGGAGCAGGCACCGGGACAGCCACAGCGGCTCCATCCATCACAGGAGGTGGCTGCAGCTCCTGCCTCCCAGCTGCACATGGCAGCAATCCCACACTGCTCCAGCACCTGCCGTGGCTCTGCTCAGTCCATACCCCCCCTCATCTGTCAATACCTCTTCCTGATGCCGATCAATGCGCCCCATCGCCTGCTGTTCAGACAAGCTCCTAACACAGACACTCCTGTAGCCCATACTATCTACAGCCACCTCACTGACCTCCTGCACCCCACCTACCCCCTTCAACACCCCAGGATCCAGGGGCTCAATGTGACATGAAGCCAAAGCCAGAGCTTGGTGCCCAAATGCAGCTCCTGTGGTGATGCCCAAAGCCCCCGACCTTCCCCAACAGGGTCAGCCCCAGTCCTAGCACCACTGCACTCCACCTCCATGCCCGTACGTCCCAGTTCAGCTACCCTGCCCTCCACAGCAGCATCCCTGCCATGGACCCTTGCATGGGGCTCTGCACCACCCCTAGCACCCACAGGAGATTCCACAGCCCAGCATCCATATCCAACCACTGATGTATCCTAGCCGGCTGTCGCAGCTCACAGGAACCACAAACTGAGTGTTCTTGGATCACACACAACAGTTCTCTTGACCCTCTCTTCTCCCTTCTTTGCAGTTTAGTTTTACTTATCTAGCAGAAAATGAGAAGCCAAAGCTTCTTGCTGCTTCATCTCAATTCAGTCAGTTTTATATCTCACAACTGCACATGCAGATTTCTCTGCTGCTTTATTTGTTCATTAAGACTTTAATAAAAAAGTTATAAAAATGGCCTTTGTTGTTAATTGCAATTTCTGGTTTAATATGCAAGTTGTGCTGCTGCCCCCAGAGACTCCTCGAGCCTCTCTGTAAATAAGCCAGGCGCATGTTGCCTGCTCTGCATTCACACACTACCTGAGCCCAGCCAGGGCTCCCCTCCAGACCCAGCTCAGCAAAGGGCTCCCACAACCACACTCAGAGGCATCGCCACTCCCATGGGGAACCCCAAACACAAGTGCACCCACCCTGAGCCCACAGCATCCTCAACCAGCATCACAGGAAGCAGCAGCACAGCCTGGGCCAGGAAAGCAACAGAAGCACTGCTGGAAGGTGCTGCAGGCTCTGGATCAGGCCAGGAACAAGCCCTGCTGAGGCTGCAGATGCTCCACTGCACACAGGGTCACCCAGGGAGGTGACCATGCACACCCTGCATGGATGTGACCTGCGGGTCAGTGCTGCGTTTCCAGGCACCAGCCCCCCGCAGGGCCAGTGCTGATGCCAGGGCTGCAGGCAGCTGGCACATCCTGGATTGCTGTGAGGCTTTATGGATTGTGGTGCCGCTGCTCAGCAATTCCTCAGCACTCCAAAAGGGCCGATTACCACTTGCCTGCGTCTCTGTGCAGTGCAAGTCATTCCGCTCCGATGCCTCCCATACTGAGCACCTGCCTCGGGCTGGAATTTTGAGGGAAGCTTTAGCGAGAATGGTTTAAACATTTCCAAGCACAAAGCTGTGGAAAAATGCTCGTTTGACAAGTTAAAAAGTGTTGAACAAGCCAATGCTCAGAAGCCTCCAGAGCTTCCTCACCCGGAGCAGGGCAGGAGGCAGCCGGTGCTCCATGTCCCACGCTGAGACACAGCCCAGCCCCTGTGCTCCCCATGGCCACTTCTCCAGCTTCTCTGTGTGAGCGGGTCCAATCCTGCAGCAGGGACCCCATCACCCTCCACAACCCCTCAGTCCAGGAGCACCTCACTGCACATGCTTCAGTAACACAAGTGCCCATCAGTAGGAAACTATGAGAATCACATGAACTAAGGGGCACGGCCATCAGACATGGGGAAATGAAGCTGTTAGAGACTCCAACTCATTAAATGGCTGCGATAACACTTTAATGGTACATTTAATTCATACTTAATTCCAGGGGAGCTCTGACAGCAGCCCCCATGGCATCCACATGAAGAGCAGATAAATGGGCTGTACTTAGCACTGAGACAACGAGCACCCGACAACTCCGGCACAGTCGCACATGAGAAATGTGTTAACAGAAAATGTATCCTGTGACGTGCTCTGCTGGCATATCTGCTAACACATCCTCAGGAGCCACATTCCAAGGGACAGAGAGTTCTTCAGTGCCCTGACACCAGGGATTAGCAGGTACATGCAGGGTTCACACTCGTAATTCCTACCTGCTCCATGCCTGCAAAACTCAAGTCCAAGGACCAGGGACACAGGGGAGCAAGAAGAGATGCAGCAGCAGCGTGGCAGCGGGGTGGGTGCTCGCTTGCAGAAGAAGAATTCAGCAACTGGCAGCCAGAAACTCCAACTTCTGGAGTGAAAACTGCTCCCACCAGCGCTGCTGCAGCAGCAACACGAAGCAGGCATTAGCTTGGCGGAACCACCGCTGCCAGCTTACCACCAGCACTAAAACCAGCTTTCTGCTTGCTGATTCCGGATGACTGAACTGCACAAAGCTCGAGATTTCTTTGTGCCATCATTCTTCACTCTAAAAAACCAGCCCAAGAAAACGTTGAGCTCTTGTGGCAAATGCCAGTGTTGGAAGCTCCAGTGCATCACATTGCTCTGGTACCACATCACAATCTATCAAAGTCTGAGTCCCCAGAGCGAGAGAAATCAAACCGTCATGAATAAAGTGCAACTTTACAGCTCCAGCAGCCTGACAGCACTGGGCTAAGCCTCTGAACTCGCAGCGCAGTATCGATGTGCTCCCCTAATCAAGTCAGAGCCGGCCCAGCCTCACTGCCTACAGCACATTTGCTCAATTAGAGGAGAACAAATAAGGCACCAAGCCAAGATGGAAGTGGTGAACCCTGCACTGAGCTCACAAACCGCAGGCAGCTGCCCGCTGTGAGCCTGCTCTGCCCTCACACTGCCGGCCCACAGCACCCACAGCTCTCCCCCCCATCCTCTCCCCTGGTGCGCCCTGGAGCTGCCTCCCACAGCCAACACTGAGCATCTACAGTGGGTCCCTGTCCTCCCACTGCCATTTGGAGCACAGGGTGGAGGCACCCAAAGGAAAACTCCCTTTCCCAAGGAGAGCGAGGATGAGAGCCAGGCAGGCGCAGGGCAGGAGAGCTCTGTGCACAGTTAACTGGATGGAGCCAGGCCAGTCAATGTGGAAAACAGCAGGAAATATGGGCATGTGTAGCAAGAGTCACAGCAAGTCCAGGGGAGCCAGGCAGATGGCAATGCAGGAGGGGGCAACTGAGACAAAGACCAAGGCAAGAGGGACAGCAAAGGGCAGAGGAAAGGAGCAATGGGCAGGATGGGCCACCTCATCCTCCAGACCAGGAAACCTGACTGACTCCAGCCCCACTGCCCAGCCCCACAAGACAAGGGCTCTTCAAGGCTGCAAGTGGAACAGTGAGGCTGTAACACAAAATCTCATCACAGACCTGTGATTCCTCCTAAAGCTCCTTCTCGCTGTAAGGACCTTTCTCTGCTCCTGCTCCCAGGCACACAGACTATTTTTTGCACGTTTTATAGCTCTGTCACATCCCACTGAACTCCTCTATCACCACCAGCTCCAAATCCACAACCCTGGCGGTGGGATTTCCACCCAGGCAGGGATGGATTACAGCACCTCAGCTTGGCAGCAGCGATAATCCCCTGCCTTATCGGTGCAAGTAGCTGCTGGTGAGGAGCTGGAGCTCGTGGGGACCCTGGCGCTGCCCACTCTGGCTCCCAGCAGTGGGAGGAAAGCTCCTGTCCAGCCAGAGGGTACCAATCCTGCAGCAAACCCACTGCACCAAGCCCAGCACCAACAAAGACCATTCTCGCACCGCCACAGTGCTGTATGCCAGGGCTTTACCCCTGGGAGACCCAGGCTGGCAGGACAAGGGGACGGAGCTGCCTTCTGCACTGCTGCATTAAGCAGTTAAACCTCAGCTCAAAGTCATCACCGACTGAGCCCGTTAGCTGCACAGACTCCCCTGCTCCTGCGCTCCCATCACGCCTGCGGGGCGCTTCCACTCCCTGTTCCTCATCCCTCCATCCCCAGCACGTCTCATCTCTGCGCTGGTCCGTAACCCCCCGCCCAGCCTGCCCCATTACTGCGAACACGCAGGGCACCAGCACAGCAGAAGGATTTAATTGCATGTCAAAATTAAATCTCTTTTGATGAAGAACAATTCAACTATGGCTCTGCCTAATCAAATTAACAAAGTCTTTTTTGATTTTCAATTATCTTCTTTGCTAGAACACTTTATCCGTGCTCCTGCGATACAGCTGACAAGCCCTGACTAACAACTGAGGGGGTTTGCTGTGCTTCAGCAACAAGGGGTGAACACCAGAGCCTTCCCCGGCCTGCTGCTGTCCCCCATCCCCTCTATGCCAGCGAACAATGGGAGCAAACACACAAGGTTAAAGAACTCCACCAGCCCCTTCCTCACAAAGCCAGATTCCATGGCTGGGGATGAACCAGCTCCTCTCAGGGAGTTTCCTGTGCTCCCCCCGACAGACCCAGGGATCTTCAGGAGAAGCAGACAGGACCCAGCCCTGGGATGCCAGGAAGGGGCATATCCTGCACCCACCAGTGCCAGCAGGGCCAGGTACACACCCTGGCACTGGATTCACTCCGAGCTCCCTGCAGCTGGAGGGACATTCAGCTGTGCTGGCAGGGCCAATGGCATTAGAAGATGCTAATTTAGTTAAAAGAACATGACAAGGGCTAAGTGAGCAAGTGGAGGAGAACATCCATCAGTAACAAGGGCACAAGTGCAAGAGCAGAGGGGTGCAGAGGCACTGGCTGAGCTTCCCCCTCGCATGAGGATGGGTTCAAGGGACCATCTCACCTCCCCATCCAACTTAGATGCTCAGTGCATGCAGGCAAGTGCAGAAGGCTTCTAATTCTGGATTATCCTCCAACTCACAGCCTTCACCCACCACAGCAGGCATCAGGGAGCCTCTGGCAGTTCCTCCTCCGCATCCCTAGCACTGTCTCTGTTCCCAAACATGGACTACAGTGTCTCTTCCTACTGCAAGGTCTCTGGGGCAGGGAATGGGTTGTTACTGGTACCTTCCACTGCATTTGAACAGCAGCTGAGCAGTGATCGATCCTCTCCCTGCAGGGCTGGAGGGGAAGGTGGGAGCTGCAGTCCCACAGGTATTGCTTCTGGAGATGGGGCACCCCAACATGGATGCAGCTCCCTATGTCCTGTTTACAGAGAGATGCATGTACACTGCTCCTCCAGAGCATCAACTGCTTCCAAAGAGAAGATTAGAGTCCCCTCTTCACGGATGAAGGGATGGGCTCCCATTCCCGGGTCTCTGCACTTCCAATCCCTTTTGTGCGTTTTCCAAAGAGGGGTTGATCACATCCTGGCAGATGCTGGGAGCAGACGCCTAATGGAGGCCATCTGCCACATTTCACTGGGAAAATTATTCAAACTCACTAGGACTTTAATTTAATCAGCTGGCACTGAAGTGGGCACCGGGCTTTCATGTGAGCAGGTGTGAGCACAAACCAGCAAAGGCGCCTTTCATCCCGCTCCCGAGCCCACCAAACAGGAGCGAACGGTGCTCCACTGCACTGTGCACCAGCGGAAAGGCACAACTTGTTCTGCTACCAAGGAGCACTTCCACCAGGCAGCTCCTCGAGTGGCCCCAGCACCCAGGAACCACAGAGAGCAGAGAGCACAAGACCAGATGGGGCATTGGTTACAGTGGAAGGAGGCTGCTGGCCTTGTTGTGGGTGAGCTGCTGCCATGGAGTAAAAAGGGGAAATAGCACAAGTACAACATGGCACAAGAGGGGAGACAAGGACAGAGGTCCTGGAAATGGCTCATTAAAGCCCTCATTTGGTCCCTGTAAGCAGAACCCACCTGCCCTGCAGGAAAGGGCAAATCCTCCAGTGACCCCCAGCCAGTCTGGTGTAAAGTTTTCCTGACCTCAAACCCAGGGGCACCTTTACACCTGAGCCAGTAATTCCATCTTATCATGCAAATACAGCCATTTACCATGCCTCCCCCATCAATCCTATTGCCTTCTCCCCAGCATTACAGCATGTCCCAACTCAGCTAAAACATTTTATCACATGATGGTCCCACAGAGACACAGCTCCTGCCATATCACCTCCTTCCCTCTACCGACTTCCATGGCTCTCCAGCTGCGTGTTCCTATTGACTCTAACTTGGAACTTGATGTACTCCAGCTACCACAGTGGCCTCACAGCATCCCATCACATTCCCTGCATCCTTTGGGATGACATCATGGGATTGCCTGCCTGCACAGCACATGCTCTGAGTTGGGCTGAGCTCCCAGCAGGAATGAAACAACTTGGGGTTCTTCCACCCCTGAGGCTACCAGGAAGCTTCACTCACCTGCCTGCTTAGGACCCTTCCAAAAGGCCATGGTCCAGCTTAGGTAGAAAAACCCAAGGAACTCAAATGCAACCTGGCAGGGAAGGGAACAGGGTTAACTTGGCAGCTGCTCACATTTAGTTTGCACCTTCTTTGCTAGTGTGGAAGGAAACAAACGACCTGTGAAGGGAATGGCACGCAGTGATTCATTACCCCTGATGTGTGATGATGGCTTAATTATTTTTCTAACTGGGGAGAGACGCTTTCTGACAGCAGGTGCAAATTAATTCTCCACTGTTTTAAGGAGTGATCGGCCCAGGACAAGCACAAAACTGGAAAACCTAATTAAATCGGGAGCTGGGTGGAATAAATGGAGCAGGGAGTTTGTTTGCACCGTGCTGATGGGTATTAACAATTGCTGGTGAAGGCACCAGGGCTCCCAGCAGGGAACTGGAGGTGTCAGAGGTTCCATGAGCCCGGCCAGGCTTTGATCATTCTGGGCAAGAGACATCATGGAAGTCACAACACATCCCACTGCTGCACAGAAACTGAACGCCAGGGCTCTCCCGAGGGAAAGGCACCCAGTGCTCCGACGCGCTGCGCGGAGGAGGATGCATTAGCAGGCTGCCAGCCAGATGTGCAGTACCAGGAATCCCAAATCCCTCTGGGATCCACATCCCTTGAGGGCCACAGAGCACCCGCTCAGGTGATGAGAGCAAGCAAAGTGCCTGTCCCCTTCCTATGCACCCAGAGCAGGTCCAACATGGGAGCAGCCGGTGCCAGGTTTGCACAGCTCCAGCCCAGGCTTCCAGAAGCACGAGCTCTTCCCAGCCCGGCCCCGGCAGCGCCGCGCTCCAGCACTGCCCATTCCTTCAGTGAGAAACATCCAACACCTGAAGGGTTTTGCCACGGGGGGGAGCAGCCCAGGGCCGACCGAATATCCTGAGCTCTGCGATCCGGGAG
Organism: Psittacus erithacus; assembly: GCA_009867235.2. Classification (NCBI taxonomy): domain Eukaryota; kingdom Metazoa; phylum Chordata; class Aves; order Psittaciformes; family Psittacidae; genus Psittacus; species Psittacus erithacus. Next base: position 33,739 of record WYDI02025473.1, on the reverse strand, counting down.
GAAAGAGTTTATGTTGAGCAGTTGCCATGGAAACACCATTTATGCTTCCCTGCAGCTCCGCATCCCGGCTCTCCCGGCCACCGCTCGGGCCGGGGCCTCCATCACCCCCTTCCTCCGCTTGTGCTGCGGCCCCCAGGGGCTGGAGCCCCTCTGCAACTGCCAGCAGCATCCCCGAGGCCTGAGGATGCGCCACAGGGCTCCCCCATCACTGAATCATGGAATGGTTTGGGTTGGAAGGGACCTTAAAAACTTATCCTGACCCTGTCAGACAAGCCCCCAGCAAAGATCACTGCTCCCCAGGCTCTGCAGCATCCAAGTCCCAGCTCAGGTGATGCAAAGCTAAAAATGGAGATGAGCAGCTTCAGGAGGTTAAATGAGCATCCAGGTCTCCCTGCTCATTCTCCCACCCAGGGATGCTGCTGCTGGAGGAGCTCACAGCAACTCATTGCACCCCAGCACCTCCTGCTTCCAGCCCACCCTGCCAGCTCCCCCCAGTCCAGCAACACGGGGAGAAAGAGCCCTAATTGCTTTTTGTTTTTCTGCTTCTCCCATCATTAAAGCCCTTCTTCATCCCTAATAGTTTGGGATTATATGAAGGTTAATATGTTTCAGGTTCCACACAAGTACAGCTAATTAACAAACAGTCCCCTCAATTCCCTTTAATGCCTACACATGTAATGCAATCACTGCAATTACCTGCTTCCCAAAGCCATTACAAACCACAGAAAATTAGCTGGAACAGGTGATGAAAACCTTCTTTTATTGGTTCATAAAAAGAGCCAGGCTCCAGGCAGCAGCTCCCCACCACGCAGCTGGAGGGGGCCAGCACCCTGCCCCACATCCCTGCAGCCCTGAGCTTCACCTTCCCTTGGATCCTTAAGCCCAGATTCGCTGCCTCAGAACCTCGCCTTCTACCACTGAAAATGAGTCTGTAATTAAAGCAAATCCCACCCAGATGCTGGCAGAACCCCACTGGAGGAAGCAGAGCTCTGCCTCTGAGGACATCTTCATGTATTTGGTCACACAGGTGAGAGCACAGCCAAAGCCAGACCTGGCCCAGGGTCCTCAAGGCTGGCACATTTGTCACCATCCCTAGGGATGCACAGCTAAATCCTGGCATGGGGAAAGGGAGAGGACTGTTTACCATCCATCCTGGAAGCAAAAGGAGAGGAAACCTAAAAATCAAGTACCAGGAAAGCCCCTATCAGCCTCCCCATCATTCCAGATGAAGAGCATCCCCCATAGAGTGCAGGAGAGACCATGAATGAGCTCCGTAGCCCTCACTAAGCCAGGTCCAGTGCTCCCTGCCCAGAGCTGTGCTGCTCCTGCAGCAGTTAAAGCATCTCCTATCTGCCCTCAGGAGCCACAGAGGGTGAAACCCAGCGCCAGGGAATGCAATGAGCTCTCAGCAAATTGCTCCACTGCTCCATTAGCCCTTGTAAAACCCTGCACCTATCATGAGAGTTTCAATTTCCAGCTACTGGATCATACTGTGCCTGCGCCTGCCTGATGAAAGAGCTCCCTAATAACCAGCATCTTCTCTGTAACAGAGGATGCTCCGTTATTTACACTGCAGCAGCGATACACGGCCCTCTCCAGAGCTGTGAGAAAGCACCAGCTACAGACCCCAGCTGGGCATGGGGCTGCTCCAAGCACAGCCACAGCCTTCCCAAGGGATCCACACCACAGCTTGTGCTCAATTCAGGCAGGGTCCCTATGCCAGCAGGTCCATGTACCAGCCATGGGGGTCATCACTCAGCTGCAGAAGGCAGCTGTAACCTGAACATCTCACACTGGGCTTTCACAGACCTTTATCTGTGCCACACAGGCACCAGAACCATGCACAGTGAGGATGCCGCAGGTGAGGGAGAGATGCCAGCTCTTGAGGTCCTGCCCATCACACCCCATCCCACCAGCCTCTCCACAACCACATCTGATCTCCTGAGCATCCTCCTGGAGTGCCCAGAGCACCCTCCAGTGATGGGCCTCCCATGCCCAAGCTGCTTATACATGTAAATTGGGAACAGCCTCACAGCACAGGAGGAAAATCACTGTAAACAAAATCGCTGTTGCTGTGGAAACCATTAAAAATAGATTCCCCACGCTCCCCCTTTTGTGCTGGGTATTATACAGCTGGGTTCCTTCATTCCACATTATTATTACTTTTTAATTATGAATAATTTCCTCCCTTCTATAGGAAGATGGAGCAAAAAACAGAACTTTCCAAACAAGGGGCCTTTAGGATATGTTTCAATATGCAAATGAAGGCAAACATGCATTCTGTACTGTTTATGCCACAGGGTAAAAAGCTTTTTGCATTAACCCTTCCCATGCCACATTTCCATTTCTTTCCCTTCCCTTAGGATGGTTGGGCGTCCTGCAGGCACATGGTTCAAGGACGAAGGCAAATTGCAGAGGAACAGGGTGAAGCCTCATCCCCAGTGATGGTGTGACGCTGTCCTGATACAGACCAGCCACAGCCAACCTACTTGCCCAAGTCCTTGGTCACCATGTGTCAGATGCTCTCATGGAGCATCTTGCGAAGCAAGGACCTGCTTTACCTTCACAGGAGCAGCCCTCAGTGTTCTGAAACGTTAAGACCAACACAAATTCTGCTGCTTCAGCCCCTGGTACAGAGCAACCCTCAACCAAGCATCACAAGCAAGGAAAGGGAAAACACTGCCCCACGGGGATGAGTCCCCATCTCACCAAGAAGTGACAGAAGTCCCACTTAGCACCAGTGCCCTATGGCACTCCCGCTGACACAGGATTCGGTCTCCGAGCACAGATTTGAAATCATTTCAAAAACATGTACCTCGGAAGATGGTCCCATTCCAGAACCTGACTCAGTCGCTATTTGCGGCCCGAGCCAGCGGGAGAGGATGCTCCTCCATTGGGAACGTGGTCAGGCACCAGCACCGTGCCAGGTGCCAGCTAAGGGCCTGGCAGCACTGCAGCTCCTGCCCCAGCCTTCAGCGAGCGGGCACCTCCATCCCAGCACATGGAAGGTTCCCGAGCAGGCAGCCCCGGCCCATGCTTCCCTGGCTCCACACACATTTCCCATTGCCATGGAGGAGCAGATGGACGGACCTGGGAACGCTCCCAGCGCACGCTGAGCCAATGTCCTACCTGCTCTGAGAACATGCTGCCTGGCCCCGCAATGCTGCCAGGCACAGAGCTGCAGGACAGGCATCTGCCTGCCCATCCATGGTGACCTGGGTCAAGATAGGGAATTGCAAAAGCAGCATTGATGCACCAAGGACACCCCAATGTAATTTAATTCCCCATAAGGTAACCAGGTCCCTTGATACAGGAGCAAAACACTGTTGACTTCAGAAATGTTTTGATAGCCCATTACGCAGCACTTCTAAGTAAAGCAGAGCAGCACAGTGTAGCCAGAAGCATAAAAACACAGGCATAAAAAATGGGCTGAAGTCCCACAAACTGGCCTGTCTTTGGAGTGTCTCATTTCCATGATTGAGACCAGAAAGTTCTCTTGGGTTTGCTGCATATCCCAAATCAGAACAGGGCTGGGGTGGAGAAGGCAGAAGATGCCCTGCAGCAGGCAGGAACTGCAACCTTACACAGGTGAAGGGCAGCCTTTTGGGGAGAGAAGGAGTATTTATTGTGGAGCCCCTCCATGACAAGAATGAGCAGATCCTGATACGCTACACAGAAAAAAGGCCAACACCATGCTGAGATTGCAGTTTATGGCAGCTCAGGGCTGGGAAGGCCATTAAACGCCAGGAGTGCAGTGGGCTGACGATGGCCATGCTCTAATCCCATGTTTGCTCAAGCTACCACCTCCCTGCCAGACAGATATCCGTGTTTGATCCAGAGATGTCAAGCAATGGAGAATCCCCACAGGCTTAAGCTGCTCCAGTGGTTAATTACCTTCCCCGATAAAAATACGCACTTCGTTTCTAGTCAAAATTTGTCTAGCTGGAGCTTTCAGTGCCTGGATCTTGTTATGTCTTTTCTGTGCTAAATTAGAGTGCTCTGTACCCACACAAATCTCTTGATCACAGCCCAGAACCGACCTACGTCGCAAAGCCACCTCTTAAACTTCTCTTGGATGAAAAGTTCAACCTACTTAAGCATATCTCCCACAGCAGAGCACGTATTCCAGACTGTGAACCACTTCTGTAGCTCTTTCCTGCATTTCCCATCCCACCAGTGTTTTTCCAGCACGGACACCAAGAGTTGTCTCAGCACCCTGGCGACACTGCCAGCACTCCCACTGCACAGCTATGGGAAGCTTCTCAACCAAGACATCAGTGGGCTGCAGTCACACTGATGTGGGTAAGGGATGCTCAGCGTCCTGCCCGGGTGCTGGGAACAGGGAAGGCAGCCATGGGGAGCAGCTGCCCTCGCTCTGCTCCTGCCAGCTTGTTTTCCAAGCAGGACATCCCCCAGTCCCCTTTGTCAGCCAGCGAGCTGTGCCGGAGCCAAGGGGACAGATGAAGCCGGTGCCACCCCAGCGCTGCTTCCTCCAGGCTCAGCAGGTCCAAGTCACAGGTTTGTCACCACTGACCTGGGCAGGAGCAAAGCTCCAAGAGCCTGACAAACACCTCCAGAGCTTGGGGGGGTGAGCAGCCAGAACAGGGGACACCCCAGCCGGACCCCCAAACAGCACCCAGAGCCCAGGGGCACCAGGCTTTCTGCCAGCCCTCTGGGTGCCCCCTGAAAAGGCCACTGAGCAGCAGGAGCCTCTGCTCCCCACCCTGCCACGGAGCTCCACAGCGCCTGAGAGCCCCTGGACAAGCTGGGATGGACCCACTCAGCAAGGCTGACAGCATGGAAGCACTGTGGGAAGCAGTACGGAGCTGCAGCAAATGCTGCCAGGGGAAGGCAAGTGACCGAGGCAAAGCCTTCCTTGACCTACACCCGAGGAACAGCCCAGCAAACCAGCCACACACTGGGACCAGCTTCTGCAAACCCACCCATCTACTAAAACAAACCCAGAGCAGCCCCTGGCCCGAAGCTGGGAGAGGAGATACCCCAGCAGATCACAGGAAGTACTCACAAGCTCCTGTCAGCACATCCATCTGCTCCAGTCAGACCAGCACCAGTGAGGGAGGGAAGGAAGGTCTGCACTGGGGACACGGCAATGCTCAGAACCCCCCAAAATCCAGCCACACAGCGCCCCCAGGACACGACTTCCCCCACTCTCCTCAGGCGAGGTCCTGCTCCAGCCACAACTGCATCCTTATTTAATTCCCGGCAATTACACTCACATTCTGCTAGACAAATAGATTTTACAAGCCCTCAGTTAAATGTGGATAATTACGGCTGCCTGCACCAGGGGACAGCCCTGCCCAGGCTCAGGAGGAAGAATCACATCCCGCTCCCACTAATGCTGTAAATTAGTGAGAAGCATCCCAATGGCAGCAGAGTAATTACCAGCTCCTGTGTCCCCCCCTCCTGTGGGCTGCTGCTCCCCCCACTCTGCATCTTCCTCCCTCGCAGTACGTGTGTGTTTTCAGGCATATGCTGCTGTTAATGGGGCTTCTGTCGCTTCAGCTGCTGGCAGAGATTATTTTATCTCGGGAACCCTTTCCCGGTGCCAGAGCACAGGCTTTCAGCTCTAAATCATCCACAGGGGAACTCACAGGTGCGGGGGAACACAAGATGAAAGCATCAAGTTTTTGGTAGCTCTGGTTGCGCTTTGTGCCACAAAGGACCCAACAGCAACAGGCAGGAGGGGAACAAGGGGGGACCCAATGGGACAAGCCCCTGGGAACACACCCAAGCCCAGCAGGCACAGAGGAGGCAATGGGGGATGAGGAAGGAGGGGGCACAACCACCCCAGCAAGAACAGAGAACATAATTTGGTCCCCAGCTAGCACTAGGGGCTGGTAGAGGAGCTGAGAGAGCCTTGGGGCAGGGGACAGGCTGCAGCCTCAATGGGACACCCACTAGCAGACACCAACTACACTGCACAGCCTGCAGAAGGACCTTAAATGTGACTGCTGCTTAACAGCCAGCTAAACCAGAGCACGAGGCAGGAAGGAAAATAAAAACACCATTAAGAGACTAAAACGAGAATGAAATTCCCTCTGCAATCCCACTAACCTTTTCCAGCTCCGCTCCATGCTGCTGCACTTGCTGAGTAGAGTAAAGCTCCCCCCACGCCTCCTTCGTGGCTCTTATAGGGCAGAGCCCTCATTGCTCCAACCACCCACAGATGTGCCTCATGAAGGAGAAGCCTCCTGCAGGCAACAAGGGAAGCCCCATTGCAGGCAGCTGCCAGCGTTCCCTGCCACGGCTGTCAGGGGCTCTCCCGTGGTCCCAAGCCCCTCGGAAGGGGCAGGGATTGGTGCACTGGGCAATGCCAGGGGCTCCCACACGTGTCCCTGGCAGGGATATGCTGAGGACAGTCCCCACCAGCAGCATGACTACGAGTGGGCTGCACTGCAGGGAGCCTCTGCTCCTCTCTCCCCACCTGCAGTCTCTGCAGCACAATAAAGATAAATACGAAAACCAGGCTGAAATGGCCCCATTCCTCACAGCAGCTCTGTGACCCCTCAGAGAGCTCCAAAACCAGGACTCAGGGGACAGAGTCAGTGTCCCCCCACTGCTCCCCTACTTGTGAGCTCTCCTCAGGACTTGGGCACTTGCTAAGATGCTTCAGAGCCTGGGTTGAGCAGGGCTTAGGCTGGGAGCGCCAGGGGACACACAGTGCACTTCATTACAACAGTTCAACACAGAGGGGAGGGGAGCAGAGGTGAAGGTGAGCGCGGCTCCCGTGCTCAGCCCTGGCTGCTGGAGCCCCGCATGAGAGATCAGACGGTCACAGCGATGGGCAATTGCACACCCCCCTGACACTGCATCCCTGCTCACATCCTGCCCACAGCCTCTGCTCCGCATCCTCGTGATGAACCCAGGAATATCCTGCTCTGGGCAGGAAGGCCAAGCACCGGGCTCCAAGCACTGGTGCCGAAGCACTGCTGACACCCTGAGGAGAGGGGGCACCACTCCATGGCTGGCATGATGGTCAGCGGCATACGGAGGCTCTGCAAGGCCCCTGCCAGGGAAAGCTCATGCACTTTACCACTGCTGAGAAGCTTCTGTGTTCCTGAAATACCATCTTCCCCTGGGCAACTTCATATGTGAGTCTTGGGACTCGCTGGAGCATTAAACCGACATCTAGGTCACAGTAAGGAAGAGCTCAACGCCTCCAGGAAAAAGGGTTTTCCTTTCGCATCTCGGTGCCTCCCCCACTAGCTCGATGCCCAGCCTAGGAGCGAGCACTTAACAGGGGTGGCCACTTCCAGCCTAGCGTGAAGAGGCTGTGGGGGTGGGAAAGGGATTAAAACCACTTCTGAGACCTGCTCTGGAGATAAGCTGCCATGGCTGGAGCCCTCTCCCCCTCCTACATAGGAATGGGGGATGAGAGGCAGGGGTTTGTCTGATGAAGTGTCCCGGTGGCTGCACAGCAGCAACGGCGCACGGCAGATCATGGGGATAAAACAGGAGAAGGGTGAGACAAGCCATAGGCAGAGACCAGCTGTAAGCCTGGGTGCTGATGGGGCTGGAGATGGGCTGCCTGGGCTTCAGGGGGGTGAGCAGCAGAGAGAAGAGGGTGGTAACAAGGGCCGTGAGCGGTGCCGGATCCTGCAATCCGGCTGATGTGGAGGCCTCGCTGTCAGGGAGGCAAAGTGGGACCACTTAAGTGCATCATTGATTTTTAATAACAGCAGGTAACACCCTGGGAACCCGGCAGTCAGCCCCAGGTTCTTCCCAGGTCGCCTCATCTTGCTCTACTCAATGGCACTGCCCTGGGGCTGAGGATTCAGCACAGATCCTGCTCCCATGGGATCACTGATGTGGGACTGCTGCCTGCCCCATTCTCCTTCACTGATCCCTGATGGACGGTTGCAGGACCAGGATCCATCATAGGATTCACATGGACCCTGCAGGACCAGAGCAGAACACCTGCAGTTCACCAGAGAGGAGAAGGGGCAGACACAGGGGACAGAGGGGCCGGGTTGGGGCTGCTTCCCTGCTCGGCATATAGCACCTCTCCTCGGCGTGTCAGGATGATGGACGCAGAATGCGCACCGTGATGGTTCCATCAACTTAGCTACTTCTTATGAGAAATCTGTTCCAAGCCTTTGCTCTCCCCGGCTGCTGTCACCTCAACAGATGCCAGACCAGGAAGAATAATCATCCCGGCAGGAGCCTTTGAACCGGAGCGAGCGGGTTCCCAGGGAGGGGGACAGGAGGTGGCAGAAAACTCATCTTTGCAGGAGCTCTGAAGTGCTCAGGGCTGCCCAGCCTGACACTGGGAGATTCGCGCGCGTCCTCCTCTTCCTCCCTGGGGGGGAAATTGCCTCGTGCAGATGTGCTGGTGAAGCACAGCTTTGGACAGGGGACAGGAGGTGTACGTACATTATTACTGTGCTTGCAGACGCCAACCAGCCACGTCTGGGAGTGCTGGCTCACAGGCTGCCCCAGCTGAGTGGAGCATCACCGTGCTGCTACCCTGCATTTCTTCACCGTGGCATTTAGAGGACTTCTCCTTCCCTTTGGGAAATGAAAAACTAAGAAGCTTCATCAATCTTACTGAGGCAGCAGAGATCCTTCCCCCAGCAGGACAAGCTAAACGTCTGACGCTTGATAACAAACTGCAGCCATGTGCAAACCACATCCCCATCTCCTGCAGAAGGGCCTGCCCTGAGCTCCTGCCTCCCTGCAGCACCTCTGTGCTCTCCCAGCACCCACAAGCTGCCAATGGGTACAGGCTGGGTGAGCCATTACCATCCCTTTCCATGCACATCTGCATCTGCCTGTGGAACATGCAGCCCAGGTCTGCACCTCCTGCATGGGCAGAGCCACATCTGCCCAAAGAGCAGCTATGGCAGCAGTGCAGCTCTGGGGATCGGCGCAGGCAAAGAGCCAGAACTGACACGGATGTGGTGGAAGCAAAAAGCCAGATTTTACCACGCCCCACGCCTGACCCATGCCGCTCCGGAGCACATCCCATCCCCAGCCTGCAGCACTGGGAACACTGGAGCACAGTGCAGGGGGAGGCTGTGTCATGGTGGCACCACAGGCTGCACCATGGCACAGGCCACCGCTCCCAAACAGGCAGGGACGGGCACGTCTGCAGGATTCAGGGACACTCCAGATCGCACCATGGGATCTGATCCCTGCACCGGGTCCCTGGGCTCCGTGGGCACCAGAGGCAGTGGGACAGGCAGCAGAGGCCAGGACAGGTTCCCTGAGTGCGGCAAAGCCCTGGGGGGAGCTGATGTGGGGATTCCCAAGGCTGGGAGTGCCAGACCTGCCCTCGCGCCTGCTCCTCCGGCAAGGAGCTGCTGCTTCGGGATGAGTCATCGCTGGGAGACGGGTTCTATTTAAAGGAAGTATTCGCAGAAAATTGAGTTTTAATAACAGGGCATCAAACGAGGAGAAAACACCGAACTTCCAAGCAGAGCTAAGTTTCCCTGTGTTAATTTATACAGCACATTCACTGCTCGAAGGAATGAAAATCACAGAGAACTCCTCTCCCTGACAAAGCAGCAAAGGAGCCATCTCCTGTTCCCGTTGTGCCAGAGCATCTCCTGGCCATAGAGAGCCTGAGTTGGGACTGGTCACCCTGGCCATGGCTACTGCTGGGAGCGAAGCTTTGGGCTCAGAGCCACACAGCGCTGCTGCCGCGCTCCCAGGAGCCTTCGGGCTGAGTTCAGCTGGTGGGAGGGCGGGAGGAGACAGCGCGGAGCTCGCTTAAAAATAGATCAAACCCTCTGCTACGGAGCCATTTTATTAGAGCAGCTCAAGCTGCCGGGCTGGTGGCACCTATGGAGCACGCCACGGCTCCCCAGATGAAGCTGAAAAGCAAGCGAGGGGAAGTGACAAAGGCAGCAAAGCAGACTTGCTCTCCAACACAAAAAAGGAGCAGGGAGAAGCCTCTCACCCCGTCCCCAGCCCACACCTTGCACTGCAACGAGGTCTGAACTCGCTCGCACCAGGGTGAGTCTTTGGGTTGTCCCAAAGCTGCCCAATGTCCAACAGCCCCTCTGCCGGGCTTCTCTGCCCAACACGGTAGCTCCCACGGTACCCTCACCTCACCCCACACCATGCCAGGCTCTGCATGGGTGAGAGGTGAGGGGTGAGAGAAGCGCCTTCAGGTTTCCCACTGCCGCAGCTGAGCCTTTCCCATGAGCATCCATGGCTCAGAGATGCTGCCAAGTCCCAAACCTGACTTGGACACACAAAGCAAAAACATGGACAAACAAAGCAAACCTAATCCCACGTCTCTGAACTCACACCAGAGCTCCCCAGCTTGCCAGGCTGCCGGATGCGGCTGCAGGAGCTGTAGGGTCCCCAGTGCAGCTGCCAGCCAGCTCCCAGCACAGCCGGAGCAGCCCCTGGCGATGGCAGCGGATGAACCTTTCCAGCCTGGTCCCAAGTCAATCCATCACCTGATGGCAGGCTCTGCTCCCTGCCAGCGCTTGGCTCCCAGGGGAAGTGGCTGGGCCAGAGCCCAGCTCTGCCAGAATTTCAGAAGCAATCAGTACCGGGGTCACCTTTCCCTGGGTGCGGATCCAGGCGCGCTCCCAGCGCTCCCTCTGGGCACACTACAACTCACTTGCGTTTTTAAAAGGCAAATTGGGGCACAGGGGCAGGAAAGGAAAAAGCACAGAAATGCCTCAGAACCAAACGTCTGAGAGCTCTCTGGAGAGGAGGAAAGCGCTTTCTGTGTAATTCACCTTTTGTCATTTAATCACCATCCCTCCTGCTGCCGGACCGGTAATGGCCATCCAGTGGGAAATCTGGCCTAGGGAATGCTTGATCCCACTGGAGAGCAGGTCTCTGTTCTGGATGAGCAGCATCGGGAGCTTCCATCCCCTGGCCCCATTTGCAAGAGTCAGGTCGTTTCCCTCCGGAGCAGCTACAGCAGCTGGAGGAAGGCCAGGGTCTTCTCAGAGAAACATCAGTGATGCCCAGGGAAGAGCTAAGCACGTGTCACGGGAACAACCTGATGCCAGGCAAAGTGCTTCATGGCCCCAACCCCATGAGATCCCTCCTGGCCCTACCAGATCAAGGTAAGAGCATCATTTACCACCAGTCTGCCCTGGCTGGTGGGACATGGTGAGCATTGGGGATGGAGAGGCTGGGCCAGCCCTGCATGGCTGAGGACACAACCGAGTGCTCCCAAGAGCCTCCGGCAGCCAGGGGCAGGCAGCAGCTGCCTCCTCCCAGGGAGCATCACTCAAATGATGGAACTGCAACAGACAGAACAAACTCCTTCATCTGCCTGGGTACCTCCCTGGTGCAGTCTTGTTCCCAGCATCTTGCTGAGCCCCTGGGCCAGTGGGTTGCCCCATGAGCAAAGGGAATCACTAATTCCTCCAGACTGGCCTCACCGGCCCCTGGGGCACTCCTGAGAGGAATCAGCACCCACACAGGAGCAGTTTGCAAACCACGTCTCTGAGTTCTTCAGCATTTTGACTTTCACCTCTCCCCTGATGGGCTCATGACTTCCAGCAGGAATCTTTCCATGCCTTTACCGCAGTTTGGAGCTTACAGTAATTGGCATCGCCTGCACCTCTCCGGCAGCCCAGCATCACCAGGCACCAACCTCCTGCCACATGAAGGGCCTGGCACAGACACAGCGCAGGGAACACCCTGGCTCACAGGAACACATCTTGAGTCTATCTAAATAACACAGCAGCAAACAACAGCACATCTGCATATGAAAGCTACCTCCAAGGGCAACCACATCAGGGCCTGAGAGGCTGCAGCCTTAAGCTGTGAGGCCAGCAGAGCTTTATTTAATGTAGCAGGAGTAAATAAAGTCCTCAGCAAGAGGAAGAAAGCTTCCAGAGAGCAGACCCAGGGCGGAACAAATAACCCGAGTGAGGAAGGGGGGATGCAGCCGCAGCACAGGGCCCCTGTGCTGGCAGCAAGGGGCAGAGGAGATGCTACAGCAAACAGGGAAAGGTTCATTAGTTATGTAAATACAAAGATAATACAAAAACAAGGGAGGCTGCTCCACAGCACGGATGAGTAGAGATAAAAGTAACCGAGGTGCTGCCTGCAAACTGACTGAGCAATTAGCTTCGGCTTTCAGGAGGGATGTGATTAACCCGCTGCCGACTGCAGGCTGCGTTACACAGCGCAGGAACAAAAACCGGAGCTACGGGCTCCAAAGCAGGAGCAAATCCCAAAACGTCCAAGGAGCTCAAATCAGAGGAACAAGGAACCCACCAGAACCAGTCCAACCCCCAGCCCAACCACAGACATGTCACACTGCGATGAGCTATGGCACTGAAAAGAGCAGCACAGGGCCAAGGGGCAAGGAGAGCCCCCCCCCCCAGACCCTCCCCAACACACAGAACAGAAGCTCAGTGAGAAACAAGGTGGAAAGAGGCGACAGGCAGGAAGATGTGACATTGCCTTACCACATGCAGCTCATGCCAGGGTCAGTTGGTATCTTCCTTCAGACAAGGGGAGTGCGAGCGGCTCAGCCAGCAGCGCCCCCCCAGCAGGAGCATTGGCTGCAGGGGGGGACAGGCTGCAGCCCTGGGGGGCCCAGCAGAGCCCCAGACCGCAGCGACCGAACTGCCCCGAGTTCAAAACGCTGCACATAAGGAGAACGCGAAAATATCTGCTCTAACCTGGAAAAACACACAGAGAAACATCGAGGTACATTACTCAGTTACAAGCTGACTATGAGTCACCGGCTCCTGCATCTGTGAAAAAGCAAGGGTGTTTCTGGGCTGCCTGAAGAGAGATTTCCAGGAGGAAGAGGCAGCAGCGATGCTCGGCTGGGGACGGAGCCTGCAAGAGGGGCTGGGATGGAACAGAGCTGCTCCAGAGCAGGCAGGAGGACAGAGGAGCTTGTCCAAGCCCAGCCAAGGCTTCTTCTCTATGAATATGCAAGGAGCAGGCATTAGAGAGGGAGAGGATCTGCTCAAGCTAAAGGACAATGTTGGCACACGTATAAATGGGTAGAAAAGGCTCCAAATAAAGGGAGGCAGAAGGAAATCGGGAGGTTTCTGCGCACAGGGAGGGACAGGCACCATCTGGGTGCTTGATGAGGAAAGGGGCTGGGGCTTGGATGACCTGGACAGCAGGGACCAGGCTCAGAGATCTGGGCCTCTTCTTAAATCACACCTTTAAACTGCTTTTAAATGGTAAGAGGATGTTTCCCCATTTCCATTACTGGAGCTAAGCGATACCCACAGCTGAACAGCGCCTTCCCTACAGAGCAGCAGAGACCAAGAAGAGATGGGGGTTCACCCATGGACACCCACCACCACCACACCAGAGCCCCTTCCCACTGCGTCCCTGAACACCGCAGGCCACGCACCCTGCTCCATGCACCATCCAAATCCCTTCGCTAACTCCATGCAAAAATCCAGGCTGCTAATCAGATGGAAAGTCTCCATCCCATAATAAACAGAGCGTACTATTTATAAACCTGAAAACGTCTTTATTATTATTATTTTCCCCCAGAAAAGCCAGCAGCCCCCCCGGCACGGCTGTTACACACACCCTGCCGAGGACTCGCGGGTCCGCGGCGCCGGTGTCACCTCCGCAGGCAGTGCCCAGCGGAGCAGATGGCGGTGTGGGCGTTAGGTACCAGCCTCCTGGCAATCCGAACATCTGTTACCGTTAGAAAATGCTAATTGCCATCAATCAGGACAGCACCTACCCACATTTACATGCGAGCACAAAAAAATTACGTCTAAATTTCTCCAAGTACAACACTTGCTGCATGTTAAGTAACCAGAGCTGCTCAGATGCTGCAAGGCGGCCTGGCACTGGAGGCTGCGGGCGACGCACCGCATCTGAGCACCCAGCAGCACCCAGCCTCCCCCAGCACTGCCAAGGACCCGGCAGTGCCCATCCCTGTGGCAGAGCCCCCCGAGTACAGGCATCTGAGGGGGGCAGTCCCCATTCCTGCTGCAGATGCTGCAGGGTGCATGTATCTGTTACCGTGCATTGCTCCCACCTCACCCGCAACACACCAGACCCACAGAGAGCACTCTGCCCTCAGCTCACTCGCTCCGATGACTGAAGAGCAGCTTTGGGCCCCACACCCCAACCATGGGTCTTAGGTGGACCCATGAGAGCCCCATATCCCCATTGCTGCTCCACTCTGCCCGCCACATTGGGAGAGGCTGCAGAGCAGTGGCTGCCTACCTCACACTGGGCAAGGCACCAGCCAGGCCACCAGCATCTTGCTCCATCACCATGGACCACTTGAATTCACTGGGAATTGCCTGGCCTCGCCTGGTCCTGGTAGTCCAGCTATAAGAATATGAGACTCTCTCCCTCCCCAGATACACGGGAACCAAAATAGCCCCACTGTGGTTTATCAGTTTCCAGTATAAGAATTGTAGGGAAAGGTTTGGAGGAGCCCTCATGGATGTCACTGTGAGCCTGTGGGACACACAGCCTGGCATCCCCCCACAGCAGCCAGCAGGCTCCAAGGCTGAGCTGTGACAGCACTTGAAGCATCTTCCCTTGGAGGTGGAGGGAGGCACCTGGGCACCAGCTGCCAAAGCGAGATGCAATTCCTGTTTTGAACAGCAATTCCCAGTTTGCAGCAGCAGGGGCAGAAGTCTGGAGTAGCAGCCTGGCATGCAAAGCTGAAGCACAAACCCAAGAAACTCAGAGCACGGTGATACCTCAGCCGTAGACCCCTCCGCAGCAGCACCGGGGGACACGCTGGCAGCCAGTGCTCCTCACCCCGCAGCACTGCCAGGCCCCCGCCACCCGTGCAGCACGGAGCTGTGCATGAATGCAAATGATGCTCCGGGCTGGTGCCAAGATCTCCTTGTTCCTTCCCCAATTTAGGACACCTCTTGGTGCTGCAGCATTCCCGTAGCTGGGAGGTAGTTGCAAGGGTGTCAAAAGAGCACGCTGAGGCTCACCCCAGAGCAACTCTGGTGGCAGAGACAATCCTGGAAGTGCTCATTTGCCCCCACACAGTCTTTTCTCTTGGGCTTGCAGTCCCAGGTCGTAGCTGTGAGACAAACTTCTTACTGCAGAACCATTTCTACCTGCTGTGCTCTCAGCCATCTCTGGCTTCTGGCTCACACAGGCAGCACCCATGCAGGGGACACAGACCTTCAGACACCGTCCCTGCTGATTTTGGGGGTCAGTGGACTGAGAGAGCACCGGGGGGGGCTGGCCACGCAGACCCACACTGTCCATCCTTGCCCTTGGGGCTCTGCACCCCACCAGTACCCAGTACACTCGCCAAGTTCAGCCCCATGGCCATGACCCAGCTCCATCCCCGTGGTGCCACCATGCACCCTGTACCCAGGGCTGCCCCATACCTGGCCCAGCCACACTGACTGCAGGTGCAGCTGCCTCGGCTCCTGCAGAGAGCTCAGGCTCTTCCCAAAGAGGAGCAAGTGGAGCAAGGAGGAGCAAAATCACTGCTGAGGTGAAGGAGACAGTGGCACAGGATGGAGAAGCTGTGAGGGAGCATCAGAAGAGCCTCACCAGACATACCGCGCTCTTCCCATGGCCAAGGGGAGTGGGGGACCACAGTGCACATCTAATTTCCTCGCAGCCATTCCACGTGGTCGTGGCGCTTCGGCTCCGTCCCCTGACTCACCCCACATCCCTCCCTGGCCCTGGCTCCCTGACAAACTCCCACCGGCATGAGCAGGTTGCAGCACCGCTGCTCACTTCCTGCGGCTCCCACCATTAGTCAGCAGTGGAGGGAATCACTCAGAGATACAAGGTCACTCATAAACACCATCTGTCCAGAACCACTCCTCGCCCTGGGGAGAGCAGGAGGGAAATTACTGCAACACACCAGAGGCCACCATCCCTCTCTGCTGCCCCGGCTCCATGCCAGCATACGGATGGGCGACAGCAGCATCCCCACCCTGGGGACCTCTGCCACTTGCACTGGCAAGGCAGCCCAACTGGTGCAGCCTCCACATCACCACAGCCTCCAGAGCCTCCAGGAGCAGATGAGAAAGCCACCCAAAGCACAGGCTGCCAGGTGAGGGGTTTGGTACTGAGGAGCCTGGGGAGGCCATGGCTATAAATACAACCACCCCCAGCAGGCAAACACGCCAGGGCTGCCAAGATAAAGCACATTCACCTCAGCCAAGAGCCAGCTGCAGGTCACTGCCCCGGTGAAGGTGAGCGAAGAGGAATGCACCTGGCAAGCAGCGCGGGAACGGTGCCTGGGCAGAGGCCACCATTACCTCCAATGCAATAGCGGGGATACAACCCACCTTGCACAGGAGGGCCCAGCCACAGGAGCACCCTGACAGCCTCCAGGAGCTGCCTGCTGTCAGCTCACTCCCTCCAGCACCACCCAGGGACTATTTATGGGGAGAAGTCACTTGCACTCGGGCTCCGAAGTCACATTCATCTCTTGTTCCATTTCTCCTGCTCTTCAACCTGTCACAGCATGGGTGCTATCTTTACCGAGGCAGTTGTCCCACACACACTGTGTCCCAGATGCACTTAGGTGGCTGCTTGCAGCCAGGCACTTTCCCAGCACCGGTTTCGCGCCAGGAAGCACGGCACGGCCACGGCATGGGGCTGCCAGCACTGGCTGGGCACCGAGCAAGGGACTGACTCACCCCCAGCCCAGCCAGCAGATAAGCATTTCACTGGAGCTCATTTGCAAGCTTAATAATGGGGAGCACATCCAAGGTGCTCAAGTGGTGCTTGGGGTGCCTCTGCTGAGGAGGCAGCAGCAGTGTCCAGCCAATCCCCTTGGCAGGGAGCATCCCAGCGGCTATTCCCCACATTCACACCAAACCCCATGGCTCTATCCCACCTCCAAGACACCCCCGGCCATCGATGGCAGAGGTGAGCATCACCCCCAGGGGTCACCCACTGACTGACGGCACCTCGGTGTCCCCAGGACCCCGCAGGCTGGTCCTGGTGGTACCGCAGCAAGCTCCATGGTGATGAGATCCTTTCCATATGGGAGCAGCCAGCAGAGCTGCCAGCTCCCGGCTCCAGCGCTTGCTGCTACATCTGGAAACTCTTCTCACCCTTAATTGTGCTTAATGCTTTAACACGCGGAGTGACTAATAAGACACTAATTGGGCGGCGTTAGCAGCGAGAGCCGAGGGGGGAGCGGGGCCGGCAGTGCCCCCGGAGCCGAGCTGGCGCTCTCTCGGCCGCCCTGCTGCCGGTGCGCTGCAAGTGCCATAAACCACGGCAAATCGCGGCGCTTTTCCCTTCTCGGCCTTTCCCAGAGCGGGGAGGAACCCTCCTCCGGCAGCGGGGAGAGCAGAGAGCTGCAGATTCCAGCTCGGCCTCACGGCCACCTGCGCCACGGGAGCGCGGGAAGAGACACGAGGTCCTCCCCACACCAGGCACCACCGGGACAGGCTCCCACTTGACAGTGCTCATGGCAGCAACGCGAGAAGGCAAGCGATGAACAGCCCAGCCGCTCCCGGTGACTTCTGGCTGTGGGGAGCTGGGGCAGAGCACAGCTGCCCCAATGATGCACCCGTGCCCAAGGGAACTGTGGGGTGACCCCCATTGCCGGGGGTCCCTATCCTGGGGCAGCCCCCTGGGGCTCATGGGGCTGCTGGACCTGCCTGTGCCTCTGCTGCCAGCCCCGTGCCCGCTGAGCTGCTCCGCAGCGGGAAACAGGCACAAATCTCGTTACACACTGGCTGAGCCTCCCCGGGCGTGTTTTCTGTAAAGCTCCTGGAATTTATTATATGATAACTAGCCTGGAAAAGCTAAATTAAATCCACAGCCAAGAAACTGGCTTTCGAGTGTGACCTAATTTACTCGCTGGGAGGGGAGGGAGGGAGCGGGGATCCCGGTGCCAGCCGTTCCCGGGATGACCTCCCGGTGCAGCCGCACACCCCGCCACCCCCCGTCCTCCTTCTCCTCGCTGTGACTTTGGGGACGGAGCTGCGCAGCCTTTCATGTCTGAGCGGATCTCGCACTCCCACTCGCTGGAACAAAAGCGCCTCGAGGGCTCCCCTGTCAGATGTTTCTCCATTGCTCAGATTCAAGCCTCCCTTTATGGAGCACTCTCCTCCCGGGGGGAGCTCCGGCAGGTTTGGGGATGATGGGGAGAGTGGCTGCAGGGGCTCCGCATTGATGCGTCCCTCCAGGCTGCTCTCACCACCCCAGTGAGCCTCGTGCATGGCACCAGCGCCAGCATTTGCAGCTCATGGCCAGCAACCCAAAGCCTTCATGCATGGCCCTAGTGAAGGAGCTGGCTCTCAGGAAGGGAGGTTTCAGGGCAGAGAAGAGAGCAGCAGGGAGGAAATCTGCCTGGGGAAGAGGCTCTGGTCTAAGCACGAGTGAGCCCAGCTCTGCTCTGGTGCCCAGAGAGGGAACCTGGCTGCAACGGCTGCAAATTCCCACAGGATGGGCGCCCACCTCCCGCGCAGGGACACAACACACATCACCGCTGGGGTAGCAACCGGCTGCAAACCCCCACAAACAGCAGCACAGACCTAGCCCCATGACCAGGAAACTGCATCGTTGCAGGAGAGGCACCCAGGGCTCCAGCTCTGCATAGGGCACTCGTGATGGACCAGCTCTGGCGCACCACGGAGCTGTGGGCAGCCCTGCATGGACCCTTGTCCCACAGCCCCGTGCTTCTCCCTCCAGCAGGGGCTGGGCAGGACCAGGCATCCTCCTCATGCTGCCATCCCTGCCCACTGCTGGGCTCAGATCTCTGAGCAGGCAATGCGGGCAGCACAGGCTGGGCCCATGGCGAGGGCGATGTGGGCAGAGCGAGCCCGTGGTGCTCTGGCAGACCCGGGGGTGGGCTCGGGCTGGCACACGGGCTCGTGCTGTTGTTCTGGAACGGAGTGCACTGGCACAGCGGCATGTGGGAAGCTTGCATAATAGTGCCAGCCCACACTACGCCTGCTCCTTCCCAGCATGATCAGCCCCTCGCTTTCATGAGCAATAACATCCACCCAAAGTTTTCTAAAAGACAAGGGAAAAAAAGCTTCAAGGTGATACACAGAGCTCAGCTGCCTTTGCTGCCTTCAAACTGATTAATGCAGCTGGGGAAATCCATCTGCACAGACTTTTTGCAGAGGCTTCTCTAATCCCCCCCTTGGGACGACCTCTGCCCTGCTGAGGGATGAGGATGCTCAAAATCTCGCACCCTATTTGACGATTCCTGAGCATGCTCTTGGGACCAGGGCAGAGCAGAGCAGCTCTGTGAGGCAGGGACGTGTGGCTCCCCAGCACCAGGACCTTGGCACTGCCCCACCAGCAGCCCTATGGAGCAGCAGGAGCCCAGCCCACAGAGCAGGACTAGAACTCCCCAGTCCTATCCCATGAGGAGCAGAGCAGCCAGGGCTTCTCCCTGTGATGCTCCTTTCACCAGCCATCTCACAGAGCCTGAGCCTTGAGCACTTGTGCCTCCATGGGTGGGTATGGGATCTGTACCCAGTGCCAGTGCAAAGCTGAACCGGGGGCTGCTGCAGCAGGCACGGCCCATGGGAAGCAGCAGATTCATCCTCCACCAAAAACCGTTTCCATGCCCCCCCCACCTCAGTGGGAGCCACGTACCTGGAGGCCACGAGCAGGAACCTGGTGCTGTGGTCGCAAGTGGGAGCTCACACTCGCCTTCGCCCCTCGGAGCTGTCTGGAAGAGCCGTTGGGGTCTCACAGCAGCAGCTCCTCAGCCTGAAAGAGAGAGGGAGAGGCTCCAGTCCCATCCCTGTGTGGGCACCGCTGCTGCTAACGGAGGAGGACGCTCTGAGCACCAGGGATGGCTTCCAGGGGCTGATTGTTTAACAGCACAATCTCAGGCTGGAGAGAGCTTTGGAGAGTGGCCCCATTGCCCACCATGCACAAAGGCAGCCTGGCAGCAGCACCCTGCCCACCACAAAGCCCCCACAGATTGGAAATCACATCCGGCCCTGGGGAATGGCTGCAAGGGGTTCACGGAGGGTCCTCAGCAGGACCATGTCCCAGTCTCTGCACTGATGCAGGATGCTGAGGCTGGTCCTGACTCCCCAAGGAGCCTCAGCAGAGCACATGGGATGGACACAAGGAAATTCAAAGGCTTCTTCCTAAGGGAAAAATACCCCTCCCTGTCCCCACCAAAGCCTCCTCCTCGGCATCCTGCAGTCCCACATCACACTCAGCAGGTCTGAGCTGTTTTTCCCTGACCCAGGTTGAACGGGAGATAATTTAACAGCTTGTGCCCCCGGGCAGCCCATCCATCCATCCATTCATCCATCCATCATGGCATCGACAGCAACATCCACCCCACAAACCTTGCCAGGCGGCCCCTGCCTGCTGGGAATTCCTATGCCTGCACTGCACAGCAGGAAGGGCTCAGCACACTGGGAGCGAGATTTATCCCCTCAGCAGAATAGGGGGCAGAGGCCAGGAGATAAGTCACAACAAAGCTGCAGGAGCGTCTCTCAAGGTCCTCCAAGGTTGGCTCATTAAAAAGCGAGGAGAAGAGGAAAGGAAAGAAAAATGCCCGCAGTGGTGTGGCTCACGGATCATCCTCCTGCCTCCCAGTGAGCTGAAACCGAGAGGGAAACAGAAATGGAGCTGGGATCCCCTGGGCTGGCTCTGCAGCAATCCCCAGAGGCAGTCACCAGCATTCCCCAATCATCCATCCCAGCAGCATCCCAACAAATGAAGCAGCACTGTGCCTGGACAGGGGCGCCCATACCCAGCAGAGCAGGTGCACAACAGCCCTGGGGGCAGTCAGAAGAGGCAGAAGAGATGGAAAGCAGCTGATGGCAGCCCATAGGCTCTTGGATGCTGGCCAGGAAGGGACGAGGAAGAAGAGGGGCAGAGGGATCTCAAACACAGCACAGAACTGCCCCTGCAGTCCCGCAGCCCCCTGGGAGGTCTTGGCCAGGGCTGCTGGGCTTGCTCCATCAGCACCAAACGCAGGCATGCGCCTGTCACCACCCTGGAGTCAGACCACAGAGAACCCCCAGAGAACGGTTTAACAGCACAGGAGCTCCCCAAACTTGCTGCAATTCCTCTTCTGCCTCATTAGTCCTGCTCATCTGGCTCTGCTCCTGATTAGCATGCAGAGCCTGAGCACAGCTCAGCAGTGGGGAGCTCCAGCTCCCCAGCCCCACCACTCCCAACACTGGGGTGTCCCCTTCAACATTGGTCTGTCACTGCCTGATCCCACTGGGTTCCTCCCCAACACCTTCTTTCCAACACAAGCTCATTCAGCCACAGCTTCCACGCTCGCATTGCAGGGTTTACCCAAGACCAAAATAACCCCCCCTGTGCACAAGCAGCGAGGGCAGGACACGATCAACACAGGGAAAACCCAACGGCATCCCTCAAACAAGCTGAACACAGTCATGTTTTTTCAGCATCTTCTATTTTCAAAAGCAAACCCACGGGTGTGCAGGGGGACGATGGAGCTGACGCATCCCCCACCGCGGCGGGGGCACGTTCCCCCCGCAAGCGAGCAGTCCAGCCTCAGGAGGGGAGCGGAAGCGGATTGTGGAGCCCCACAGGGCATCTCCCCAAGAACCACCAGGCTTTTACCACACAATAAAACACTGCGATTAGATCTGCAAGCCAACCCCAGGAAGGCTAAGAGGTTTTATCAAAGCCAGCAGCACCCCAGGGAGGAGATGGGAAGATGCAGCTGCCCGCAGCATCCGCAATCCCAGGGCCAGCCTGGCGGCTGCTGCAGCTGCAGGGAGTGCAGGATGAGTGCAGGATGAGGGGTGAAGGATCAGGGCTCATTTCTGGGCTGAGCCCCAGCCACCGCCCTTTGCTCCTGGGAGGATGCTCAGCCCCAGTCCAGCGCGGTCCATTGGACCCCACCGTGGCAGTGGGGTGATGGAGATACCTCTCTCAATGGGGCAGTGCTGGGGAGGACAGAGGGGGGTTAGGGTGAATTTCCGCAGTGGTTTTTCCCTTTGTTGCAGAGGAGGGGGAGAGTGGAGTTGCCTTTCAGCAGCAAATGCACTGAAGCAGCACTCTGAGCCTGTGCAGCCAGAGATACGGCTCCTGCTCCAGCCTGGATCAGGAGCTATTTCCCACTTATCTGTGCCGAGCCTGCTATCTGTGCAGCAGAACACGGCACTTGGTAATAGGATTTTGATGCTGAATAGAAGATGTTTCCGCACCCCCCCCCGCAAGTCTCACTTACGTCACAGCTGGAGGTATCCATGTCCATAGAGGTGACACAGAGGAAGGCTAAAGAGTTTCAACCCTTGCGCTGAGGGAGCAGCTTCTCCTCTAGCTGCAAAACAGCAGAATTAAAGCAATCTAATATTAGCTGCCTGATTTGTGCCCCAACTCCAGCACAGTCCTGGGAAGAGCAGGGAGAAAAGCACATCCCTCTGGCAGCAGCCCCACAGCACCACTGACCCCAGCACCACAGCTCTGGCAAACCCCCATGGGAGCAGGCAGAGCCCCCCTGGGCATCACCCGCTCAGCTGTCGGCTGCATCCTGCACCACAGGGACCTCCCACACGCCGCAGCAGCAGCAAGATCCAGGCTTTGGGTGGCGGATCCACGCTCACAGCTGCCTGAGGGGAAGGGGGGAAGGCTCGTCACCTCCCTGCCGCCCTCCTCCCCACCGCGGCGAGGGGAAGGTCCCACGCAGCCCCGCCGCCAGAGCTGGGAAAGTCTCTGCCTGCCACAGACAGAGCCGAAGGGACGGGAACCACCCCCGCCAGGCGCGGGTGACATGCCACCCGTGGGAACACTGCCGGCGCGGCGTCAGGGCTGTCACCGCGGCGTCAGGGCTGTCACCGCTTCCCACGGCGCAAGCCGGGCGGATGAGGGGCACTTGCAGACAAGCCACAGGCTGGCGGCTCCCAGCACTCACAAGTGGGGCTGGGGAGAGGAAGGTCCAGGCTGAGACCCCGCTCATGGGGCATACACTTACCATGGGCGCAGCGGGCACAGGATGAGTGAGCCAGAAGGAAAAGGCTCATTGGGAGCCAAGCAGGGAGGCAAGTGGAGGCTCTCAGGGGGCTGGATGCATCCCTTCTCGGAACGTTTGCATTTTCCTAGCCCAGCTCTGGAGAGCAGGGAGTTATCACAGCCTCAAGAGCCCCACTGAACTAAAGGTGCATTGTGATTAGATAAAAGAGCCGGGAAAAAAGGGAAAGACAGGGAAGGAATGGAATCTTGAACTAAAGGATGGAGAAAATAGGCCCAGAAAATGCCATGGGAGCCACAAGGTGGGGGACGGAGGGAACACATCAGTATCTGCCCCCCGCCTGCCAGGCAGGCAGCCTGTAGGGCACAAATCCCCCGGGCTTCACAGCTCTACAGCCTTCCTGTTTCCAGTCTTGAAATGAGGAACATCCCCCTCTTTGCCTTCACTCGTGCCCTGATGCTCTGAGGCAGCGCAGCTGCTAAGGCAGGGCTGGGGTGCTGCTCCCCTGGTAACCCCTGGGGCTGGGCATGGCATCCACTGAGCCCAGAGCTGCTCTGCAGATGCACCTCTGCCATGGGCCATGATGACAGCCACCTCAGGTGTCCCGCACCACCACGGCCAGCAGCACCAGTGGTGATGGCCAGGGAAGTGCGTGCCCTTGCCAGCCCCACCAAGGAGCACCCCAGCACTGTGGGAGGGAAGCACAGCACTGTGCAGTGAGGTGAAGCAGCAGTGATGGCTGAGCCACCACGGACCCCATCCCACACGATGTGCGGCGCGGGCCGGGAGCCGGGGCAGAGCCAGGACTATGCTGCAGCCTGCTTCTCTGCACAAGTGCATTAAGTATTCTGCACAGCACTTTTGCTGTAAATCACTTCCTATTCAGGCTCACTGCTGAGGGTCTCTGAAGGTCGATTTTCCATGGTTATGACAACAAAAACTAAAATTGGGTCAAACCTGAAAGGTATTATCTTCCTCCAAGCTGCTAAATGCACAATAGTAATGAGGTTGGTTAAGCAATTCACCCACAGACTGCATTATTTGCTCTGAAGATGTATTAACCAGTTAAATGAGCGCGATAAGGCAGCTCTGCTTATTTCTCCCACCAGCCACACAGAAGATCTGAGCTTCTGGGTCTCCGTATCCAGGCTAATAACCGGGACCACAGCCACGCTGTCAAAGGTGACCGGCACCACACCACTGGGGCCAGGCGCTGCCCGGCCTGACCATGGGAGCACAAAGGCAACTTTAGAGGCACACAGAGGCTGAGAGCCATTTGGGGAAATAATTACACTTCCTCCCTTCCCTTTCTCTTTCTTCTTCTAAAATGCTCTCCCCCACCCAACTTCCTGATGGAAGGGGACGGAGCCGCTGCCCACATCGGCAGAGGCAGGCTTATCAGCAGCCCTGCTCTGGGATGGGATTTATCCCTGGCAAGCGCATGTTGCTGAGCCGGTGGCTCGGCATTTGCTGCCGCCGATGTGTGGGACCAGCGGGTCAAAGCCCATCCCACACTGCTGCGCCTTGCAGCCGGTACCCAAAGGATGTTGGAAGTCCCTGTGGGAGCTCTCCATACCCACTGCTATGGACGAGGGACAGAGGCTGTCCAGGGCACCCTTCTCAGAGCCTCCACTCCAACAGGGCCACAATGCCCATGTGGGACACAAAGAACGTTTGTTTTTGTGGGAATTCTGCTGTTTTCCCTAAAGCAAACCCCCATTTATGTAAATATAACTGATATAAACAAGCACGACCCTAAAATCCACGTGCAGCTCTATGTAATGGGGGAGAGGCAGGGAGGAAGGGAAAGAGGGAGGGATTAGAAATGCTTTAATTAATTCCTAAAATGAATGAGATGGAAGAACTAAAACTGCATGGAAAGCATCTGGTACCGTGCAGGAAGGGGCTGCCCAAGGCACATGGTTATGTTCTGCCATATCAAACCACTGGCACCACAAGCTCCCATACCTGCACCCCGTAGCAGTAGCTCACCAGTGACTCAGTGCAGTCAGGATCTCATGGGCCATGGGATTTCATGGGGTGCACAACCAGCCACTACGGGCAGCTCCTGGGGTAGGCAGCAGGGAGGAGGGCAGAGAACAAGGAACAAGAAAGCCGTGTTGTGTCTCTCCCGGTGATGCAGCTGGTGCTTTGCCAGGAGGAAGGAGCTGCATGGAGAAACGCCAGCACTTTCTAGCACAGAAGGATGAAGGTATCCTAAAGTGGGATTGGTGTCAACAGAAGCTCTGGGACCAGCACTACAACCCCCCCCAGCCACCTCCCGCATGACCGAGAAACAGCTGTGAGACGGTACCTGGGGAAGGAGGGGTAGAGAGACCACAGAGCAGGTCCAAAATGCTGAGAGGAAAAGGGCTGCTCATGAGGCCGGCGGGGTCAGCCAGAGAGGCAACAATGGACCTGTACAGCGCAGCGGGACAGCAGTGGTCCCTGCCTGCACACCTCCCGGGCTCTTGAGGGGACGCTCAGCTACCCAGGGATGTGTCCATCACATCCATCCCGCTCCTCCGCTCCATAAGGAACTTAAACCCTGTCCCTTGCCATCAGCTGCTCACTGGCTGCATTTTAGAGAAGCCGCTCCGGGATCAGCTGCTGGAATCCCTGCAGGGCCGGGTGCCAGGGAGCGGGAATCCCTCATCCCGGCTTGAGGTGGACTCCTGACCCCCAGCTGCCCCATGGGCCGGGTGCCGCGCTCAGCCCTGCCAGCTCTGAGAACACTCACACTCTGTCCTCCAGGCTGCAGTCCTGCTGCTCCCAGCCAGCGAGTCCCCGGGGGATCATCCTTGATCCCAAACCTGAAGAGTGAGTATACAACACGGCTCCTCTTGGAGCAACACCGACCACCAGTGCTGCTCCTCCAGAGCTACAGCAGCTTTCCAGGTTCACCCATCCCCAGCACAGCTTGAGTCAGCTGCACCAGCGAAACACGGGCACATCGCCAGCACCGATGCCACCTCTGCCGTGGCAGTGGAAGGCCACCCCAGCACCACGCTCTGCTCCGGGACGCACCAGCCCCTTGTTCCCTTACCTTGGCACAGTGTTCATGCTGCCGAGGCTCCTCAGCAGCGAAGGCTCTGGGATGGGCAGGCGGGATGGCGGCACCCCCGGGACCCACCTGAGCACCAGTGCCAGCACCGTGCCTTGCCCTGTGCCTCACCAGCCCTCCCAACCACTCATGGCTCCCGGCACTGCCTTCAGAGCTGGCTGCCACAGCGCACACGTCCTTCCCCCTGCCATTTCCAATGCTGCCGGTGATGGGAGGGAGTTAGAAATGCCAGGAGAAGCATTCCTCATTTCGAGAAGCTGGGTCATGGGAAGACAAGCAACTACCCAGAGCCCATTGAAACAAGCCCCAGATTTATGACCAGCATGGGTGAAGAGACAGAAGAGCTTTACTGAACCTGGTCAAGACTCCATGGGAAAGTGACAGTGAGAGATCCGAGTGACGGGCAACTCCACCTACCCTGGGGAAACAAAAGAGACACAAGAAAGGAGCCCCTGGCAGCACCAGGGGAGGTGGCTGCCATGGGACAGGGTACAGGAATAGGACACACATGGGAGCAGGGACCAGGCAGATGCTGAGACAGCAAAGCATCACTGCTGGAGCACCCCACACTGCCTGCGGCACTGATCCAGCCTCCCCCTCCTCCTCCTCCTCCAGGGCTTCTTCCTCTCCTTCGCCTCTTTGTCATTGCTCTCAGCTCACGCCTCTTCCCTGCTCTCCTACAGCTGCTGGCAGCAATAATCCAGGGCACTAACGCCCCGGCAGATCACTCAGCACCGCTCCCTGCTGCTGCTGACCGGGGTTTTAATGCATCCCCCGACTGACGCCCACCTCCGCCAGCTGCAGGAGGCTCTCCCAACATCCCTCCTCTGCTCATTGCACCTAATGATGCCCTGGACACACTGCAGGGAGCAGCGAGGAACACCCAGCGCCTCCGGGCTCAGCTCAAACCTGGGCTCTCAGAGTGATCCCCTCTGAAGCCATGGCACCAGCGAATGCACCAAGGGCATGGATGCAGCAGAGCCGGAGGGGCTGCAGGCCGTCGGCACACCATGTATTCCTCAGGGACAGGGAAGGGACAACTGCGGCTCAGTGTGTTCAGACGGATGCTTCTCAAAGCATCACAGCACAGGGCTCTGCAGAGGCAGCACCCGAGGCTTCGGCTGCCCACACACCAGCATCAGCCACCTCTCAGCACTGGCACAAGCATCAGCCAAGGGCTAAAGCTACCAGCAAGAGCGGCGTGGGATGGAGAGCAAGGATCTTCTCCCAGCACCACAGCCAGGCATCATGGGATGGAGCTGCCACTCAGGGGGACCTGGTAAAGTTCAGGAAGAAAAGCACTGAGATCTGTCCCCAGAGCAGAGCTGCCCTGGCCAGCTGGGCAGGAGAGTGCTGCTGGAGCAGAGGGACGAGTCAGCCGTGTGCCCCTCATCAGCCCTGCCACTGCAAGGCCACATCTGGATGCCATGTCCAGCTTTGGCCCCCCAGTGCAGGCAGACTAATACACTGGAGTGAATCCAGCAGAAGGCCGCGGTGATGGTTAGAGCACAGGAAAGAGATGCAGAGGGAAGTAGCTCCTCAGCCTGGAGAAGGGATGGCTCAGGAGTATGGGGAGGGCAGAGCCAGAGCAGGCAGCAGGGAGGGCAGTGAAGTTCCATCTGCAATATCCTATTTCCCCATAAAATCTTGCCATTCACATCAGCAAAGAAATTTCAGGGTAAGCAGCAGCTGCGTTCCAGGAACCACAAAGCAGAGACAGCACTGACAGCAACCAGAACCAGCTGGTGCCCTGCCAACGCCTCCACCAGACCCTGCCCAGCATCACCAGACCTTGCCTGGCATCACCGGCCCCTGCCCAGCATCACCAGGAAGGAGAAGCACCTCAGACACAGGGTTCAGGGGTCACCCCCAGCCTCGAGCCCAGCGACCCACATCGCGAGCACACTGCTCACTGCCAGGCTGCGGGCCCCTGTGTCCCATCCTTTAATTAACATTCCACATGTAAAGTTGGGATTGCAATTACTGCAAGTGATTAACAGGCCGAAGGTAGCCCGTCTCCGAGGGAGCAGATTAGCAGAGGCTCTCTTGAGCTCCTGCCTCACCTCGGCACTGCCCATGCATTCTAAGCAGGGGCACGATGCCCCCACAGCTGTGATTAATGGTGATGCTGGAGGAAGAGGACACTCGGTGGCTCTGGCCCCACTGTTCTTCCCACGCTCCCAGTGGAGCAGGATGGGACCAGGCTCCAGTGGCCAGGGGCCATTAGAGGGAAGGATGCTGGATGCCAGCAGCAATTCCCAGAGCCTCCTCTCCCTGCTGCTGGCACAACCCCTGCTCAGGCACCGGCACAAGGCAGTTGGACTCGATCCCCAGGAAGCCAAGGACCCTGTGCCTGGACAGGACAGCGCCACCTCACACCTACAGAGCTGAGAGAAGTGCCCCCAAGAGCAGCTCCCTGGGGTCTGGCTCTAACCTGGCGAGAGCAGAATGCCTGAGGCTCAGCCAAGCCAAGAGAGCGCCTGCGGCTCCGACTTTCCCTACAGCACCTTCCCCTTAATGGGCTATTCCAAAGAAATCAATTGGCCAGAGCCAACTCCCCTTGCCCTGGCTACCTGCCACCCCAAGATGCAAGTCACCAGCTCGCTCCCACTGCAGAGCCGTGGAGTCAGGGTGTCCCACGGGAATGAGACCCCCACCTCCATCACATTGTGGTGCCCACAGCACAAGGCAGCACAAAGGGAGCCCAGCCCTGCCCCACGGCAGCCCCCAGGTTCCTGCACTTTCTGGATGTGGAAGCACATAAGAACATTCCATGTCCCAGCTTGTCCCTTCTCAGCTCTTCCCAGCCCCTCCCCGTAGCTTTGGGCCCCACACTCTGGCCCATGCTTGACCTGGGGTGTGCGAAGGGGACCCAACAGCGGAGCGTGGCCAAGGCAGCTCCAGTAATTAGAAGCAGATAAGGCTCTGAGCTGTAATTACCTCCCGTCCGCGGGCAGAGCGTGCGGCAGCACAGACTTTTCTTCCCTTCTTTTCCCCAAGACTGCAAAATAAATTATCCTGCAAAGTTAACAGAGGCTGAGCTATGGAAACAATTAAACAAAAATTAAATCTAATTCATTTATACTCTGAGCACAAAGTGGATAATGTGGGGGTTTTCTTCTCTCTCCTCTCTTTGCCTTGGTGTTACAGAGGACTATTATGAGAAATTAATCACAGGGAAAAGCAATGAACGTGATCTATCACTCTTTAAAAGCGCACTGTAGTGATTATATAAAAATCTATTAGAGAGGCCAGGAAATAGCAGAGTGACACCGTTTAAAAGGAAAAAGGAGACGGGGCTGGTGGCAATGGGATCGATTCTTAACAGACGGGTCCATGGCAGAGGGAGCGGGAGGAGGTCAGGCCCTGGGGTGGCTGCAAGCCTGTGCCCAGCCCCGGCTGCTCCTCCATGGACACAACCCGGGATTCACACCCAGACAAGAAGCCCCTTCTGCCTGCCCAAGGGCAGCCATCCCCACGCAGCTGCAGCATCCCATTCCACCGCACCCCCTGGTAGCTTGGGGGATCCCGGCACTGCCCACATCCAAGGGGTCCCCAGCAGAGTGGCTGCCATCATTAGAGGTGAGGGCAGGAGCAGCCTCTCGCTGCACCAGCCCAGCACACACTCGGCTGTTCAATGGCTGCGATAAAACCTTCATGGAAGCAGATTCCAGCATCAGTCCTGCCAGGCAGTGGGGCTGGCCCTGGCCCAGCCTGGTGCTTTAACGACACCATCAATCCAAGCTGGGCTGGGGCATGTGCGGCCAGGCAGGGACCAACCCCACAGCCAGGGTGAGGGGTCTGGGCTGGCTCCAGATCTAGGACATGACATCGTTCCAAGTGGCTCCAGATCCCTTGGTGCGTGATAGGCAATCCTGCACCCACCCGCAGCTTCCTGGGGCATCACCCCAGAACCAACACTAACAAGGCTCCACCAGCTCTACATTAACACAGCAAATGCCGTTATGGGAATTTAATGGAAGTTCCTCCTCCCCAGCAGGCGAATGGAAACCCAACACTCCACTCCCCCTCCCATGCGTCTTTTCAATGATTTGAAAAAAAAAAGAGTGAAAAAACCCCTTTGATCTCAGCAGCCCATTTGTTTGGGCCATGCTGGGATTTAATTGAGAAGGGACGTCCTTGAATAAACGCGGAGATGTCCTCGCGCCCTGGGAAGTCCGCTGCGAGCTGTACAACCCTCTGCGAGAGCCTCCCTGCTCATCCAGGGGTATTCTGGGACAGCACAGCCGCAGGGCCGTGGCCACATCACCCGTGCAGCCCCTGTGCCGCTCATCACCGGCACGCCAGCGGCGGGCAGGCTGCGGTGGCATGCGGTTGGGTGAGGGAGGCACCGAGCCCCGGGGGACAGGGACCCTGCTCTGCCTCCAAACCCACCGTGGGCACTGGCGTGGAGGCTGGAGCAGCCACCAGCGCAGTGGGACGGGAACAGGGGCGTGCCTGGCACTGGCAGAGGAGCTGCAGGTGGATGCAGCACCCAGAGAAGCCAAGTTACAGCACAGTGGAAGGCGAGGAGCAGCCTGTCCCCGGGAGCTGGCACCTGGGGGGCCAGCACAGTCCCCTGGAAAATGCCTTCCATGCTGCCAGGCTTGACAAGAGAGGAGGAGCCGCAGCGGAGATCCCGCGGCATCGCCAGCCGCAGCAGGCAGCTTCCTGCTCATTTCCTGCCTGCAGCTGCCGGCCCAGGCACCCCAATCCCAGCCATCTCCTGCCAGGTCCCTCTTGACAAGGGGCAAATGCATCCCTATTGCCCAGCATGGTTTCTAGCAGCCACAGAGCCTCAAGCTAAGGAAGGGAACAGGCCCTGAGGATCTGCACACCTCCAAAGAGCCAGAGCACAGCAGTAGTGGCACTGCACGCAGAGATTTGGGTCTTATCTACTGCCTCTGCCCAGCACAGCCACTGCTCGGCAGGGCATCATCAGCCAGGCATCAGCTAGCATCATCCTCATCCCACTCTGCCCTGAGCCCCTGATAGAGAAACCCCCTGCAGCTGCCCCTGAGGGAGCTGATCCAGAGGTAGGAAAGGGCTGGAGGGCACCAAACCCATGTCCAGGGCTGGCTGCAGCTCACCCACCACCACTTCAGCCCTAAGAAGGTGCAAGTGGAAAGCTGCAGCCATGGCTTGGATGTGTCCCCCTTCCCCAGGGGACAACTGCCTCCTTGGGAATGGGGAGCAGGACCAGCAGTGTCCTTGGTCCTGGCCGATAGAAGTGATTTTACCCTGGAAGGGAATTAATGTTGATAAAGGTAAGTACAGGGAGCTACAGGAGAGGACACCGGGAATTCCCAGCTCATTAAAGCATTGGCGTCTTTCAGCCCATGGTGACAGCAGCTCCTTTTCTCCTCATCCATTAAAGTCCTTGTTGTCCCGCTCCCCAGGAGACCTGCACTCAGCTCTGCAGCCATCCCACCCGCCCATCAACACTGCGGCCAAGCCCTGCCACCGGCATATACCGGCGCAGAGCCATGGTGTGCCAGGGATGCAGCTGTGCCGGGAGAGCACGGGGGGCTCTCAGCCCGGTCTGTGCTGGCTGAGCTGCGGCTAAAGGAGAGCTGATTAAAGCAATTAGGATTTTAAATAGTAACTGCAGAGTGGCTCATCAGCCTGGAGAGGCAGTCAACTGATGAGTCTGAGCATCCTATTTAGGGACCTCAGTTGGCTGAGGATCCAGAGCCAGGCCCCAACGCTCCCTTCCCATGAGAGGAGCTGTCGGGTGCAGGGGTGTCCCAGGGACCCCGCAGCATCACATGGAGCAGCTTGGCTGGGGTGCCTATGGGAACAGCCCCCCACACACAGCCAACTCCATTCCATGTCCTGCGGCCACCCCGAGAACACCCAACACTCAGCACTGCTTCAGCAATGATGCCAAGGAGCACCCAGCTGCCCACTCCTCCTTTCTTAAGCTTGTTGTTTATTCTCTTTAACAATAAAAGGTCTGGAAAGGAACATGGAAAGAATTCAGCAGCGCTCCTTGAGAGCAGCACTGCACACCAGCAACCAAAGAGTACCTTTTGCAACAGATAAAGCACAGCACAATTTGTCTGCTTGGACTAGGAGTCTGATAAGCCAGAGATTTAAAGCAGCCTGGTGGGAAATCCGCCTGTTTTGGTGTATACGAATCTCCAATCACAAAGGAATCCAGACACAAATCCAGATGCAGGAACAGCACAAACAGCTGGGAAATGCTCTGCACCCTTCCCTCTGCTCTCTGATTTCCTGCACTTGCATTTGTTCCTCACTGTTGCTGGCTGACCCTGGGGAGCAGGTGGGTGCAGTGCCTGGGGATGCATGCCCCAAGGACAGTGGGGATGCCTGCAAGGAACTTCCCATTCCTGATCCAATGGGTCCTGCAGCCTGGTACTGGACTGATGCTCCAGAACCCCCATCCCTGCTCCTTTGCTGCATCCCAGAAGGATGGCATCACCGTAGAACATCTCAGCATCCCAGGGTTCCCTGGTCCTGGGGACATGCAGC
Organism: Psittacus erithacus; assembly: GCA_009867235.2. NCBI lineage: Eukaryota > Metazoa > Chordata > Aves > Psittaciformes > Psittacidae > Psittacus > Psittacus erithacus. Next base: position 1,355 of record WYDI02025473.1, on the reverse strand, counting down.
TGCACAGACACTGTGCTGGGTGTCAGAGCAAGCAGAGCAGAAAGCCATGGCCCTGCAGAGGGGCAGGCAGGGCAGCACAGACACAGGGCTGGAGCCGCTCACTCTCAGATGGGGGAAAAAGGGGAGAAAAGGGCAGGAGCAGGGAGGGCAGGAGCTGCAGCCTGAGCACAAGACACTTGTCAACTTTTGTGCGAGCTCCAAGATGCTGTAGGAGGGTACTGGCACAGGCATATTACATTTATTTATAGGCCTTTCTGTGGCACTCAATTAAACGCTGTGGTGGAGATATTGCAGTGTGAAGAGTATTTAGAGCCGTTTAACACCTCTTAGTCGGCAAAAGCCCATCTGATTCCTGCAGCAAGTTAGGAAAGTGCACACAGCAAGGGCAAGAGCAAGGAGGACTGCCCTCTCCCAACCCCATCCCTGCTTGTGAAGAAATGGGATCACTGCACTTGTGGCAGCGCATCCATGAGCCTCACGCAATGCTCCACTGCTTCTAGGTCAGCAGGAGAGGGACCAGTGTCACGCAGCAGGATGCAGAGACACACACCTCAACCCTGCCCAGTGCCAGGAGAGCTGCCTCACTGTGCTGTACCTTGGGGTACAGACAGCTCCTGCCCATCGTGCTCCCCAGGGGCTCCCCATACCCCACAGAAGGATGGGACCTGCCCACAGGACACGGAAACTCCTGGTGCTCAGGACTGGCTCCTTCAGAGCCTCCCCTGGGTTTCTGTAACCGCCCTGCAGAACCTCACCACAACTCATCATGATGGCGAAGGGCTGAGGCAGTAAATCTGTGCCTCAGGAAAGCTGCTGGGGTAGAGTTCAAAGGGAAGGCTGACAAGTGCACGCCAAGGTGAGCTCTAATTGCGCCACGGCAAAAACACCGGTGGCTCCTTGGTCCCTGATCCTTCGCTGCCCTCTCCCGCTGCCCCTGCTCGTCCCCTGCCCCAGCAGCTCTGGAGTGCAGGGCAAGGCATGAGCCCAGCCAGAGGCACGGCAACCTCGGCCCCACTGCTGCTCACCAGGAGCAAGCTCAGCTCTCCCCATGGAAGCGAGCACGACTGGAGCTCAGCGCAGGGAGAGAACCCGGCCCTGGGCGATGCCAGCGAAAACCCCAGAGCCGCTGCTGCTGATACCCTCAAACCAGAGCTGGTTTCTGCAGGCTCTCCTACGCCACCCCCATGGCACCGGAACCCAGCAGCAGTTATTTTGGTCCACCTGAGTGTGTACAGGAGCCCGCAGAATTCCAGGGTGGTTTTGGTTGGAAAGGACCTTAAAGCTCCTCCAGCTCCAGCCCCTGCCACGGGCAGGGACCCCTTCCACTGGAGCAGCTTGCTCCAAGCCCCTGTGTC
>WYDI02025471.1:0-84358 GCA_009867235.2 Psittacus erithacus | reverse complement strand
TCTCTAGCATGCTTTTCACAAAATCTGAAGGGGAGAGGAAAGGCAGGAAAGACCACCTCTCATTTGGGTCAGATATTCATTCTTGTTCATACAGCACCTGCATTTAAACAGAATGCAGTCTTATTTATTTTTTTATTTATTTTTTTATTTGTTTGTTTGTTTGTTTCTTTATATATTTATAATTTATTTTGGCCAGATGTTAATTACTTTAATGCAAGGGAAGAAGCAAAAATTCAGCACTGAAGATCTGGCCTAAGCCCTTTGCTTGGAAGATTTATGGAAGATGTAGGCTTCAAATGTCTGAGCCTGGAAATATTCCTTCCTTTTTGGCCTCCTCCCTCTTTCCCATCACCCCCTCGGCCCTGGGTTGCATATGCTTTTGTGTGCATAAAAGAGCTTCTCACACATCTGTCTTTATTATTGATAGACATGCTGGCATCTGATAGCATTTAGATTTATTGCTGTGCTAGCCACGGGCTTTTTTAAGTGCTAATATTTTACCATCTTTCATGCAGAAAGAATGCCAAATTCTAAGAGGCCCAGTAGCACTCAGGATAAACCTCTGGCTACTCACCTCTGCAGCCTGAGATGGCAGCTCCTTGGAGACCATCCTTCTTGCCTGAGCTGCCAAGAAATAAAATCTGGGGTCTCTCAATTTTTAAGCATCATCAGTCTTCAGAGGGCACTGGAACTTTGCTGAGCTTGTGTACTTTCCCCCTCTCCTCTTTCTTTCTCTTTGCCCCTCTGATCCAGCTGTTGTTTTTGTTTTTTTTCTAATTTGCAAGTTTAAAATGGGGTAGGGTCCCCCTCCACCCAGCTATTCCATCCTCCTCCTTACCATGTCCACAATGGCAAGTTATTGTTGCTGGTTTAGAGATGAATTTTCTCCCTGTATCACTAAGAAACAACAATGCATTCTAATAACATTAGTGAACCATGCTTCAGAACAAACTTTCCACTGGTTTAAATCAGCATTGTACCATTGAAATAAATTTCAGTAAAGGCAACTGGCCCTCTATACAGGAGTAGAAAGGAGCAGTTGCAACAAAAATTTTAACTTCACAGCTATGGTATCTGTCTCTGATCAGCTGTTCGCTAGCCTAAGAAGCAACACCAGCAGAGTTAGTTTCTACCTTGTTCAGGGGGGTGATAAAGATATTTTTTACCTTGCCATTTCCACCCACCCCCAAGCAGCAGTTTCTTTGCTTTGAAAAACATCAGCAAGTGAACATGCGCACTTGTGAAAGCAAGATGCCAATCATGCCAGCGTCAGGCAAGCAAAGCATGAGACAAGTTTTATTCACAGACAATCATAGAATACAAACTCACTTATTATAGCAAAATGTAAAAGCTTCCTGATAACAAAGATGGTCAGAACAGTCTTTATTTGTTTTTTAAGTTCATATAGATAAACAGATACATATATATGCATATGCTTCTCTACATATATGTGTGCTTGTACAAAAGTACAAGCACATGTATTTTCTTATTATTTTCTTAGAACTCAGTTTCCTAGTTACAAGACTGTACATGCATGCCTGAAACATATAGTAGATTAACCTCCTATTACTTGCCAAGTAAGCTTTGCCCAGAAGAATTGTATTATATATCGTACTTTTAGAAAACATGTCAAGCTGTAAGAAAAGCAAGCAATCACTTCTAATGGTTCCTGAACTGCCAGCTTTGTAAGTACAGCCTTATGAAGCAGGGCAGCATCAGGTCTAGCACAGTGCTGGTGCTCAAGAGGTTTTGGGATGGCTTAGAACATTTCCATGCGCACAGTTCCTCATCCCAGAAGGTCTCCAAATGCAGCCAGACCTCTCTGGTCTAGAGGAGCTAGGACAGCAAACCTCAGAAGATCAGGCTTCCTCAACTTCTTGCACTTCCCATGCGTGGCATGTAACTATCATAGGGGCAAGTTCTTTCAGCATTTCTTGTCCTCCTTGCAGCATTGGCAAAGATGTTAGTACTCTATATCAAGGCTGGGTCTCATGCTCTACTCGGTTAAGGCTTCTTCTGTTGTCATGTAACAAAAGAGGGAATTCAGCAGGCTGCATTGGGGTAAGTCACTTTGAGTTTATGTGTGTTTATGTGCAGAGAAAGTGGTCCTTTTAACTAGTAGTATGAATGATGTGATTGATATTGTAATGCTTTATGTGTCCTATAGACCTTTAAGCATTTTACACCTTTCTTATTATACACCTCTTGAGGTGACCCTATCTCTTAAATTTGGGGGGGCAGGGGGAGGGACTACAGTGGGATGCTTCACTTCCCACTTTCTGTGTATATTTTAGTAGGTCATGTTGGGTCAGCAGTCATCCTACTTCTTTTCCCAGTACGACGAGGGCTGTGCTTTTATATGTAGCCTTGAAGATACATATAGAAGTTAGAGAAAAGGGAACATGATGTTTACACCCTGTCTTGACTGTGCTCTGGATCTAGCTGGGAAGATGCATTTCTTCTTCCTTGTGAGTGGCTGATCTTTCCTGCTATGATAATGATTCATTGTCTTTTCTGTGTGCTCAAACATGGACCATGATTTCAAACAGGTACTGTGCAGGGGTCCAAGTCACAAGCCTAGGACCTGTGTTTCCAGAATCCAGCCATCCTTCTGAAGATGGGGGTTGGTGCTCACATGCCCTGTGTGACAATTTTCATGCTTTTGCAGTTACCTTCTCCTCTCTGTCCATTCTGGTGCAATGGCTTCTTTTGCCAATACCCCAGAGGGGTCCAGTCAGGAGTAAGACTGCATAAGACTAACTTCTTCAGGCATCACTTCGGTCAGTATTAAAAGAAGGAAATCTACTTTATGCAACACTGGTAGATCCTGTCAGGAGACAGGAGTCTGTGAGGTCAGTTCAGCCACTTAATATCTCAAAAGATTGCTTCGGTGCCCAATGGCAGAATAAGGATGTCTGTCACAATCAACACCTCTGAAATCGAGCGGGGGTTGAATGGGTCTCATGAGAAGGTCAGCTCTGGGCTGAGGTGGGAATTAGGACTGGGATTATGAGACTGCAGGACATTAGTTAACCTTGTTTAGATGCTAAGGCAGAAGAATACACACACAGATCTAACCACAACACCATTACCCTAGGTGAGTCCCCATAACTCATTCTTTGCTACCTCTCTCTCAGGAATCCAAAGTAATTAAAATCAGATCCTGCTCTGAGGTTTCTTATCTCTGCTGTGATTGCTGGTTTTCTCTGGATGCATGCAGGGTTCTGGGAGTAGATGCTGGAAACTATATTTTCTGACAAGCAAAACCTGAATACAGTATTTCAAATAAATGAATGGCAGGGACTGTGAATTAAGCCAGGCAGTATAAATGAAACTCTTCAGCTTGGAGGAGCTGGTTGAAAGTCTATTGGTCACAATTTTTGCACTGTCATCTTTTCTGGCCCTGAATTTTGTCATGGAATTACTCTATTGTTTTAGGCTCTAAAGCAAGGCAAACAATTGTAGAAGAAAGGAAAGCTCAGCTGCCTTCCTGACCCACACTCACTTCTGCTCAGCATATACAGGCTATTTCAGTTTTGCAGCTTCAGCTGTGTGAAAGTGTCTCTGACCTAACTCATTGCTCTTCTGGGTTTCATCCAAAGCACACAGAAATTAAAAGGTCTTTTCCTGCTGAATTCAATGGCCTTTGAAGCATATCTAGCGTGTCCTCATACTAAAAGTCGTTGCACTTTAAGGGTGATCAGGCTGCTATCAGGCTGCTCTCAATGCACAGACAGTCTCTGCTCTCTCACAGGCCTCAGTATTGCTGATGTAATTGTTCATGAAGCCAGACATCCCTCATGCCCTCTGCACTGCCTCAGAAAACACGTTTCGACAGTGGCTGAGGGGGTTTATATACGAGATTGCCCAGGGAAGGGTGGCACTGCCTTGGGTAGCTGCAGGAGGCAAGCAGCAAGGCTTTCGGGGATGCTAGTGGTGGCAGTGGTCCAGGAGTAAATGACACCCAGGTTCTTGGTGGGAGTAAGAGTTAGAGAGGACCAGGTTATCATCTGTCTTTCAATAGCAATAACAGAGACTTATGCTGGAAAGATGTGGGAGTCTCAGCTAAAATTCACCTTCTCATCTTCTTCAGCATAGACAAGGGGGGCAGTTTGTCACCTCTTAGATACTGATCCATTCTTTGTGCATTCAGATGGTTCTTTATTCACTGAAGGCTGTGACAATACCCTGGAAACTCTCTTTTTATTTATAATTCTCTGTAATCCAACCTGGATCGGATAAGAGGCCTCAACAACAGCTTAGACGCAGAATTCCTGTCAGCATAATTTTCTGCTCTTCACCAGCTCCAGCTCGTCTGCCTGGTGGTGCTTTGAATCAATACACAGAATATAGTAGATCCCTGAATGGCAGAGCTAATCAAAAGTGAGATTGCGGTGAGGTGAGTTGGTGGCAGAAACTGACCTCATATGTTTGGTTTTTTTGATAATTTGAAATATTAAAGGCAACAATTTTTCCTGTTTTCAGAAATGCAAAATGTTTCTACCAGTTTTTGGAGTTTATTGCAAAGCCCAAGAAAGCCTAGGAGAGCCACTTAGACAGTGTTCTCACATCTTTAGGTCTGCAAATCTCTCTTTCATCCCCTAATTTGTTGTTTTAAAGATCTGACTTGAATCTTCTTTCATCCTTTCACAGGTGCACTAGCCAACTGCTGGGAAATAAAATGGCTTTCTACAGACTTGCGTAAAGAACTCTTCCACACTTTTAATATTTTTAGGTTTCAACAGATTTTTCAATCTTTGTGTTTGGGAACATGGTTTGCTGAACAAGGAGGTTATTTTTGGAATCAGAGTTGGTTAGGTCCCTGAGAAACTGAGCTGGAGATCTCCTAAAGACAAGATCTCTGATATCATTCCCTGGACCTCACTTTTGCTTCCTATGCTGGAAAGGAAAACAGAAACTTGGTTTGTTATGGTTATATTAATGAAAGCGTAATTTGCAGAATGCCAAGCATGTTTCTCCAAGATTTTTTGATGTTTTCTATGAGGAACCAGGTTGCTTCATCTACAGATAAGATGATCAGATGATGGATTTTGTGTAATATGAATAGGATGCTGACCCCAGTAGAAATCTTAAGGACAAAAAAAATTAATTTGGACCAGAGAGGAACTGTAAGATAGGAAGACATGAGTTTCCTACTTGACCACCTAGGAAAAGCAAACAGACTGAAGAAATCATTCCTTGTGTGAGGTTAGGTACAAAAACCATTGAGTATTTTAGCCACTTTAACTCAATAGACTCAGATCCAATAGAGTATGAACTGTGCTGGATTAAATGTCAAGAATAGGCAGGATGAAGCTCACCTATTATTACTTGTATGAACGGAAGATCAGAAAGTGACTAAGCTAGTCATCATAGACTGTATTTACAAACACTGAGGAAAGATACACCTGAAAAAGAAAATTAATCTGAGCTTTTTTAGATGCCTGGCATGGCATAAATTGTCATATTGAATTTTGAAGTGATTAGAGAGGACACTGTAAGATGTTGCCCAAGCTTTAAGATTTAAATTTAAAATTAGGGGAGATCTGTTCTTCCTGAATGTGTTTTTTCTTTTGATAACAGTTATCCAGTCCTCAAAATTCACACATCCATCACTATCACCATATTCTGGGATCTATTTTTTCCAATGAGCTGCTGACAGCCATTATTATTTTGTTCTAAGCTCTGAATTAATAGACTATGGAGAAAAAAAAAATCAATTCTATATTAAAGTGTTTCCAAGGGTTGCATTTTGCGTGTAGCTGATGAGCAGTGCATTTGTCTCAGTTGAAAATAGGGTGGTGGAAGGGATGGGCTCTTCTTCCAGGGCAGCATCTCTTCTGCTGCTTCAGCAAGGAAAAACTGGCTCTGATCCTAGTGACATCAGTGTCACATCAGGAAGCGGGTATCTGCACTCCAGTCAAAGTTCCTTCAAAAAAGATTAGGCTCAGCAGTATGAGGCTGAGGAGGCGAGAACAGGACAGTGAGCTGCCAAACCATCTGAAGCAGACCTCATCCACAGATGCTCAACAAGCTGGAGGAGCCATGAACCCCTCTAAATTATAACTTTGCTCTCAGTCTGGGATTCTGACCATGCTCATAAACACAGACCTGCCACTTAATGACATGTAACTACCATGCTGACTTGAATGGCATGTTTACGAGAGCAAACCCAGCAAGTACAGGAAACAATAAAACCCTTTGCCAGCATTGTATTCTGGCTCTGACTCCGTAAATGACCACAGCGCCTGACAGTATCAACCTCTGTTGCCATTTAATGACCCAGCATATTGCTCTGCAAGCTATGGATCTCTCCTTCAACGAAAAAATAACAAACCCCCCAAAAATATGTACCCATATTTTCTTTCTGTTTCCCTCCCCCTTATTGCTTCTTTCTCTCTTGCTTGTTATATAGTAAAATTCCCACAACTGCAGAGCCAAGCCTAACAGCTGCTGTGGCTAATGCTGCTGAGAGCCCTGTGGTTAAGGGGCTGGACTAGGAGTGACTGGACTTGTTCAAATTCCAGCTATTACACAAATTTCCTGGGCAACCTTGAAGAAGGTATCTAACCTGTCTTTGTGATCATAAGAGCATTTCCAGTCTTCTCCAAAAAGCTGAAAAGATGCAGTCCTGAATGCATGTGCTGTTCTTAATCAGCTTTCATGAGCATGATAGGGTTTTTTTCTTAAAATTTAAGGCTTTTTGTCATTGTTTCCCCTCCTAAATCGTACCAGTTTTCAAGCTTTAAATGTTCTGCTATGTTTGTAACCAGTCATGAAAAAAGAAGGAGCAGAAACACAAAATTTTAGGAAGGAAATGTGGATGAGGACATATTTTCCTAACCCATCCTCTGTCTTTAAGTTTGATGGTGTTTTATGGCTACCAATGTCAGGGACTCTTCTATTGTGCTGATTGTTGTGCAAAACAGAGTAAACAAAAACCTCTACTGAAAAATATTTCAGAAAAAAAACCAAGCATGGGATCTTCCCATTCGGTCACCTCTGGTGAAACAAATATTTCTATTCAGGACAAAAGTGAGCCTGAACTTCAGCTGTCCTAAACTATTCAGACCCTAGTTGCAAACAACATTAGTCATTTACACCAGAAGAGGATCTGGCTCAGATATCTATAAGGAACCACTGCAAGCCAAAACACCCACATAGCTCCCCAAATCAAATACATAGTCAAGTAGGTATTTATTAAATCTGACTACAAACGATTCAGTTGGCGTGAAATGTCTCTCACGTTACTTCTGCTTGTAAACTCTTATATGGGAGCTGAATAGTGCAGCTACAATACAAAGATGGTATTTTCTTGGCAGATTAAGATGTCAAGACTTATACATATCCATATCAGCACTTCCATGTGAGCAGGTACCTAAGCTTCCATGGTAATTAGTGGCATCAATGAGGTCTGGTTGGTGGGGTTGAAAAGCAATCCAGCTAAGCAAAGGTAAGTGCCTGCAGCAGGGTAAGATGAATCCCTCTCTGTAATTTGATAGGAGTGACAGACATGTTACTGAATGTTTAATATCATTTGAGGCACAACAGAAGATCTGACATCCATAGGAGGATGTCAAATATGACACAGGATGGAGAGGAGACCTACCTGTAATGGCATGAGACAGGATGCCTTCAGCCACTTCAAACTGTGGTAGACACGGGACTCTGAGAAAATGAATCTCAACCTCAGATTTCTGAAAAAGAGAGCAAGGCTGTCCTCTGATCAAGGCTGTCCTAAATTTCAGCAGAGAGACATGCACGAAGCAAAAAATATGAAGTGCTAACTCCTTCCTTTGCAAAAAAATTTAGATGCTTTATTCTGGCCTGAAAAAAGAAATTTATACCTTGTGTGAATTTCACAGATGATGCCAACTAAGTGCTTCACAAGGCAGAGTTTATTTTGTTTATGCTGTTATTTTTTCAAGGGGGAAAAAAGGTATAAATACATGCACTGACCAAAAATAATGGGAAATTGTAAGAAAACAGACCACAGATTCTCAAGAGACAGCTTACAATTATATGGGACATGACAGAATTTAAGAAACAACACACAGAGCATGTAGAATAAACAAGAAAAAACTATCCCTCAGGTCCTACAGATTCTGAGGGGCCATAAATAAAAGATAATGATATTTAGGTAAGAAGGGGAGGCAACACATAAGCTCCCACTACTATTAATTTTCAGCCTCAATATTTTGTGACTGGTATAACATTGTATTTGGATGCCTTTTCTTGTAAAGAAGAAAATTCAAAGGAGGGTAAAACCACTATATACCATATAGTGGTTGTTAGTGTGAAATCAGACTTCAATAATCTTTAAAAAGCAACATTTTACCCTTGTTTCTGAAGTGACCCCCCCCCCCAAAAAAAAAAAACAAACAAAAAACCAAAAAACAACCCCAAAAAACAACCCTAAACTATGGATTTACTAAGAAACAAACTAGCTTTTGAGAAGTAGAAAGTCCTCTTTTTTCTTTCATTACAGCAGGAAAAACCTCAGTTTTGAAACCACAGCAAGGAGATCCAGACCTCTGGACACTGACTTTCCCTTAGCTACAGTGGGGAGAGTTTGGGTTATTAAACTTAATTCCTATGTAGGAGTAAATAGTAAATAGTTGCCACCTATGAACTTCCTTGTCCTCAAACGTTTTTTGAGTATTGTATTCTCCTTCCCCTATCAGCAATATATCTAGATTCCATTTTTGCCTTGTACTTGAAACATCCCAAACACATAGTAAACTTGATAACCTGCAATTGCAAAATATCCTAAAACTTTATTAGTTTATAAAGCAAATTTGCCTTCAGTTTGAGCACAAATTTTTTTGTAAGGAAGGGACAAAGATAAACCAGTGAATGGATGATATTGGTGCTATGAATGAGACCTCATGAAAGTCACAGGATTGGCCAGAGATGTGAGTGAGTGCAAATGCCAATGCTGAGAAAGTAGGGTAGGAAATTAAGGGTTGTAGTATGGCCTAGACTCCTTCCATTCCTTGTGGAGTAGGCATACTAGACACTTAGCAGAGTTTTGTGAATCCTCGGGAAAGCACAACCATATGCAAAAAAATATGGGTGACAGCCAAGTCGGAGGCTAGCATTACTAAATCAGGTAGAGACTGGGAGATTGAATTTTGCTTGGGCTCCAACATAAGAAGGACATGGAGCTGCTGGAGCAAGTCCATAGGAGATCATGAAGAGGCTCAGAGGACTGGAGCACTTCTCCTATGGAGACAGGATGAGACCTGGGCTTGTTCAGCCTGGAGAAGAGAAGGCTCCAGGGAGACCTTAGAGCAACTTCCAGTGCCTAAAGGGGCCAACAAGAAATCTGGAGAGGGGCTTTTGACAAGGACAGGTAAGGACAGGACAAGGGGGAATGGCTTTAAATTGACAGAAGGGAGATTAAGTTGAGATCTGAGGAAGAAGTTCTTCCCTGTGAGGGTGGTGAGGTGCTGGCACAGGCTGCCCAGAGAAGCTGTGGCTGCTGCACCCCTGAAAGAGTTCAAGGCCAAGTTAGATGGAGCTTTGAGCAACCTGGTGTAGTGGAAGGTGTTCCTGCCTGTGGCAGGGGTGTTGGTACTAGATAGTCTTTAAGGTCCCTTCCAACCCAAACCATTCAATGATCCTATGATTCTATGAAACTTGCAGCTGACTCAGCTGGGAAGAATTGCTGCTTTAAAGTGGTAGACTGTTATGACCTGATGTGTGCACAGCTCTGCTTTTAATTGGGAAGGCAAAGGATTTCCTTTTCTCTGGGCATCTGGCATTCTTGAGGTTCATTCCTGCTAACCAAAGTCCAATCTTTACATGCAATTTTTTGCAAGGAGTTTCTAAAATGTACGATTTCACATCTCAGGCAAAGGAACTTTCTTGCCCCTGTCCTGTTGTAACCACAGACAACATTACTTCAGGACATCTGTTAATAATTTCAACTCTGAGAACAAACATATATACCTCAGATAACATCATATCCTCTAAAACTAGATACATAGAATAAAAGAAGGTGAAGGTCCAGAGGAGGGCCAAGAAGATGACTGGGGGACTGGAGCACCTCCCGTATAAAGACAGGCTGAGAAAGTTGGGGCTGTTCAGCCTGGAGAAGAGAAGGCTGCATAGAGACCTCATAGCAGCCTTCCAGTATCTGAAGAGGGCCTATAAGGATGCTGGGGAGGGACTCTTCATTAGGAACTGTTGTGACAGGACAAGGGGTAATGGGTTTAAACTTAAACAGGGAAAGTTTAGATTGGATACAAGGAAGAAGTTCTTTACTGTGAGGGTGGTGAGGCACTGGAATGGGTTGCCCAGGGAAATTGTGAATGCTCCATTCCTGGCGGTGTTCAAGGCCAGTTGGGACAGAGCCTTGGGCGATATGGTCTAGTCTGAGGTATCCATGTCCTTGCAGGGGGATTGGAACTAGATGATCTTAAGGTTCTTGCCAACCCTAACTATTCTATGATTCTATAATAATTAAAAACTAGGAAGGGCAGTCTTCAAAAAGATGCTGGAGTATAATATGAGGTAACTGAAAATTGCAGAGCTAGTCCTAATGTGTGCAAGAAGGCGGCAGCAAGAAAATAGAAACAGAGACAGGTACAGCCTGATGAGCATGAGAAGTGGTTTGAGGCTAACAAATGGTGTGGCTGAGATGTGAGAAGGGGGTAAGAATTGCAAACAGGGTAAAATTTGTGGGCTGAAATAAAGACAGTGTAATAGGAGAGAAAAGGAAGAGAAAATAATAATTATGAAAGAGCACACAAAACAAGTGATGCACAATGCAATTGCTCCCCATCTGCTGACCTATGCCCAGACAGTCACAAGCAGCACACCACCAACCCCTGACCAATTTCCTCCATGATGTCATATGGTATGGAATATCCCTCTAGCCAGTTGGGATCAGCTGTCCTGGCTGTACCTTCTCCCAGCTTTATGTATCCCCCAGTTTCCTCCCTGGCAGAGCAGTATAAGAAGCTGAAAAGTCCTTGATTTAGTGTAAGAACTGCTCAGCACCAACTACATCATGAGTCTGTTACTAGCATTATTCTCACCTTAAATGCAGAACACAGCACTGTGAAGCACTATGAAGAAAATTAACTCTATCCTATCTGAAACCGAGAAATAAAAACCCCAAACTTGTATATGCTATCTGCTGCATGCCTTGGCCATGCTTTGAGATCCTTCCGCACACGCTACTGGTAGATTGGCAGGCATGTGTCTGTTGTTAATATATGCACAGCCGTGAGCTAAATAAAGTCTTGTGGCTTATCTCAGGCTCTGACTGCAAGCCAGGGGATTTTGTGTCTTTCTAAAAAGGCTGGATAGTCCCACACCCTTTTTTTATTTTTTTCCTCATTCCCACAAAACTGTGAAATGCTCTGATCATGTGGGACTCCCAGCGGATTATGGCAACTCCAGACCTTGCCATGTCTTTTGAACTGGAGCTGGTAATGATAAAGAAATCTCCTGGAGGTCATCTAGACCTTGCTTCCTCCCCATACTTGTACCAGAGGGTTCAACAGTGGGAAAGTATTTCAGCTAGCTCTGAATAACTTCATGCATATCCAGGTATAAAACTTTCGGGACCTCAGATAGCTGAGTTATTACCATTTTAACTTAGGTATTTCTGTCCAGTGATGTGTTATGCTGCAAAGGTATGCCTTGTATGGGTAAATGATCTCATACCGCACAGAAATGGTTACAGACCTTTTATATACAGAGAAAGACTTGAGCTTCTGGAGGAGTGAGAGACAAAACTGTGCTCAAATGGGAGCATCCTAAAAAATGAACATTTAAATTTGAAGTGATAGAGAAAGAAAAGCATCTTGGTTGACTCCAGTGCTGAAAAACCTGATTCATCAAGACCATCAACATTAGTCATGTCCAGACAATACTGCGAAGCACATTGTCCACAGATTATTCATATTTATGGGCTGATAAAATAATGGGAAGAAAGACGAAAGGGATCATCTGATCCATCCTTTTGACTCAAGACAGTCAAGAGTGGATAGCACATAATGGTCTTACTGACCTCAGTGAATACTTCAGTAAGAACCAGTACAAGGAACAGAGATGTAACATTACAAGATGTATACATATTCAAGGTAAGAAGTGAGTACAGGATCACCACAATCAAGTTGCCACAAGTCTTGATGCAAGATTCCAGAAATTATGATACTGTCCTCTAATTAGCTTAGCAATACTGTTGGGATTATTTCATTTTCCTTCTCATTTGTAATATTTCACAGCAAGTATTTTCAAGCCTTTCTTGCAAATCCTTAGTTTATTTTTTTAAAAACAACACAAGATTTTAAGAACCAATATTTAATGAAAAATATCAAATATTATTTGTATTTTTACAAGTTTATTTTAGTTAATAGAAGACTGAGCTTGGAAAAGAAAGTACACACACATTCTAGATAAGCGTAGAAAAAGAAATACTGTTTAAATCAGACCTATGTGTGGGGAGATGAAAAATGACAGAAGGAAAAATAAGGCTGATAATTAGGATATATTTCCTGAAAATCACAACTACCAGATGACTGAGACTTTCCCAAGGAAAAGGGTGGGAAATCTCTTCCCTTTGGCTTTCAATATTGCATAAAGCCCTGAGGGACAATGTCGCAGAATTCACTATCATAAATGCCTGAGCATGTTATCACTCTTTGCCTGGAAATAATTTGCCCGGAAATAATTTGCCCAAACAACATGGTGTGTGTTGAATTTTGTCCTTTAAGCAATGGCTTTCCCAGCTTGCATAAGAACATTTAAGGAGCTCTAGCCACCTAATCCTCTACAGATATTTTTCCAAATATTCAGCTATTTAAATCCATGCAGTAAAATTCTTGCTGGAAGAAATTAAGAAACTGGTAAAAAAAAAAATAAAAAATGGGGGGGGCATAGTGTTCTGACACTGCTTTGTGCACAGTTTTAGAGTGTCACTTTAAAATGTTTTAATAACAATGATAATAATAGTAATAATCACTTTACTATGTCACTTTTCTATTGTTTTATCTCCCTGAGAAAAAACTAATTAGCAGCCTTCAGGTTACTAAAGACACCAAACCTTATATAAAGTTTCAACCTATTAGAGACTGCACTGTGCATTGCCCTTTTTATTGATATTATCTGTTTCCAAAGCCTTGCTTCCTCTTCTCTGGGAAATGCCATGCTTTTAAAAAGGCCAGCTGAAGAAAATAGATGGCTTTTTATTAAATGCAAACCTTTTGGATTTTCACTTCTGCTACATAACGGTTTGCCTGTCATTTTGAAGTAAAATTAAATATTTTACCAGGGAAAAGCATGCTTTTCAGATAGCTAGCAACAAATGTATCCTGCACCAGATTACGCGGGCAGTGAATGTTCTTAAAACGCTTTATTGATTTCAACTGAGGTTGCTGTCATTGTTTCTTTTCTGAGTCTCTCTCTTCATTATTATGTGAAATAATGCAGCTCTTTGGAATCCCATTAAGATGCTAACCACACTGTTTTGGTTTGATAAATATGCATAATTATAAATGTTCCCTGACTCTTGACACTCTATACATGGAACCACCTCTTCTTTGAACTATCTACAAATTGTGTCTTGCTATATATATTCTTCTGTGCTTCCTTCAGCAATTCATGAAGAAGCAGCTTTGGAGGGCATTTCATTCATATTTAAGCCCATGTTTCTCTACATATGTCTTTGAGGCTGCTGGGCAGGTCAGGTTGGCCCAGACCTCCCCTACAAAAGAGGTGCAAGAAGTCCATGCAATAAGGCAGGGAACTAAGATTTCCCTCTTTTGAGGGGAACTTGAAAAGACTGCAATAATGAGTTAGGCTTTCCATTCAACTGCTTCTCCATCCTGACTCATCTTTAAATGTCAGTTTGACCTGAACTTCCACGCTAAAACCAGAAGCATTGACAAAGCTTTTCACTATTTATCTGCTGCAGCCTGTATTTTGGTGGTTAGAGCACTTTAGGCTAAATGAACTAAAAGGAGCAGAGCACTTTTTCAAGCTGATACAATGTCATGCATACTGTAATTCCCCATAGGCAGGACAATTCATCACCTCCAGAGAAGAGAGAATTCAGCAGAATAAATTCAGACCATTTTGAGCTTCTTGCCCCATGGTATATAGGAAAGGACCTGATTTGCTTTGGTTAAATACAGCCAAAAGAATGATGGTCCTTTTCAGACAAAGGAAGGATTGGGTCCAGTGTTGCTCCTGAGTATCAGCTGAGCACATATCTCAGTTTGAATACTTTTCCCCAGATGAGGCCTTACAAAGTTTGGTTGCTGGCTGCCAGTGACATCAGACTGTGATCACAGAATCCTAGAATGGCCTGGGTTGGAAGGAACCTTAAAGATCATTTAATTCCAACCCATTGCCACAGGCAGGGACACCTTCCACTAAAGCAGGTTGCTCAAAGCCCTGTCCAACTTGGACATGAACGTTTCCAGGGATCCATCTTTGACAGATGCTTTTTGAAATATGTCCTCCAGCTAGTTACGTACTTTATACAGTTTACTCTTCTGATATTCCTGTGGGTTACAATACAAAGAAAAGTATCCTAGGAAGTAAGGCTCAAGGGAATTTCAAGAAGCCATTTACTTTGTCTCCTGAAAGTGAATGGTTATGTTATCACTGGTAATCAATAAATGCCCACAGATCTACTCCTAACTACATGCTCTACTGTTTCATTATTTTTATGATTAGAAAATTCCATTAGCAAAATCCAAGCCCCACTGCCTGATTTATAAATTTACTTTCCCTGACTGAAATCCTTAATGGCAGGGAGGAGGTTGGCTTGTTTTCTTTATATGCTACTGTCTTTAGATTAGAAAAGAGATATCATGTTTCTTTTCTGTTTACTTTTCCCTGGACTTTAAAAAAAAGTTTGGTCACTGAAAGGAAAGGGATTAATCCCAGGGGGAAGCACTTGCACTTTTCCTCCTACTGAGAAACCATTTATCAAATAATAAACAGACTATGAAGCAGTAAACCAAAGATCTCTTTCATCAAATCTGAAATTTCCTCAGTGAATGAAACCGATTTTTGTTGATCTGGGGTATTATCCATAAAATCATATTTGGCAATATTATGCACAGTCTTATACTCAGTTGCTTTTGATTGAGTTTTATCAGCTGTCCCTTTCTTTTCCTGGAGCGGATATCACACTGGTTCCTCACAAGCTACTTATGTTACTGCCTTCTCCATTATTAAACATGCTCCAATAACAGTAACAATCTTCATGGTTTTCTAGGATTTAGCATCAGCCTATTTTCAACATTACTTAAGTGTACAGTGACACGTTTCATAAGAAAATAGTCAAAAAGCTTCTCTTAAAACATAAAAACTGCTTCAAAGGGACTATGTAGAATTTGCATTTTTACATGAAAAAAGAAAGATAACAACTTATCTTGAAAATATTTGAACATTTTAAGCTCTATTACAATAAATATATCAAAAACATATAAACAGATCGTACTGAAATGGATCAGTTAGAATTTATGTGTGTTAAATTTTTGTAATACTTTCTTCCTTGTAGGAGAACTTGATTTCACTGATCTATGTCTGTTTTTTAATAGCAAGTATTTTGATTCAAGAATTCTGAAAAAATAATTTTTTATTCTCAAAATTCTGTAGTATTACTTAACCTTTGTATGATTCCTCTCTTCTTTCTGCTCTTCCTTGTTCAAAATTAACATCTTTCAAAGCCGTTCACTTGCACTCATGTGCCTATGTTAGGCTGTCAGGAAACTGATCTTCTTAGACTCCAGTGGTATGTTGTTCATGTACTGTCTACCACATCTTCACTTGTCAAAATTATTGTCTTGTCATTGCCCTTCTATCCTTGGGCCTTTGCCTGACATTCCCATGCAAATGAATTTGGCTTCAGTCCACTTGTATTGTCAGACTGTATTGGGCCATTATGCTTTCTTATCCTATTTTCTCCTTTCTCCATTTACAATATTAGGAATGTGCCTACTCGAAGATTTCTATTTATCAAGTCTAGGTTAAAGATGACCTTTAAAAATGGAAAGGTTCTTTGAATCAAATTTGTTCCACTCATAGACCATATAGATTAGCAGCATGGTCAACTAAAGTTTTTTAAACTTGAATAAGAACATACCAGTTTGCACAAAGGCCAGGCAAAGAATAGATCCTGAGCGACTTGATCAAGGATAACTAAAAGGATTTGGGTTTTTTATGCTTCATATGGGGTAGGATTAGCTCTGTTTAAACCCAGAATTTCAGCTCAAAAGTAAAGAAAGCTAAATTTGGGGATTTGCACATAAATGCCCAGGGGGATTTCATATGGCCTTCAACTGTGTCTCCAACTGTCACAATATTCCCAGAATTCCTTTGTTATGTTTGTCATATAGATATTTCTTATATACTCAAGCTTTTTAAGTGGCACTAGAGATCTATGACGATGCATCTGAATCCTGCCTTAGTTAATATTTCAACTATAAGGAAATCATGGCTTTGATTCAGTTGCCTAAATATAGCTGACTAGTGCCATCGTAAATGAAAAAGTTTCCTGTCAGGTCTTCAGATACTGCTCCAGAAAGGTTCCAGTCTGAAATAAAATTCTATATTTTAGCTGAAAGATATTTTTCTAGATTGCTCTGACTGATCTCCCCCATGATATGCCTGGTAACCTGGTGATGGTTAGCTCTTTTGTAATCAGGAGCTGCTTCCTGAAAAGTGCAGTAAAGCTTGCCTATATTAATATGTCTTGGGTTTGGTAAATCATCCCCTATGGGTGCTTGCATCAAAGCTTGAAATAGCATCTTTGGCAGATCTTTCAGGTCAAAGCTTAGCAGAAACACTTTCAACTATGGGCACTGGCAAAAAAACAGATGATGAAGGTAGTCAAAGATCAGCATTAATGGTGCAATCATTGATGATCTGACATCAACATGATATAAGGGTTGGCAATGGTGATAAAAATCAGCCTTAAACTGTGGAGAAAAGAAATGGCCACAAACTTTAACTGGTTTGTTTTTTTTTTTCTTTTTTCTTTTTTTACTTTCAATAACCTGCCCATTTTCTGGAAATGATATTATTTTCTTTTTTAATGCTGAGACAAATACATATAGGCTAAGTTTCTGCTCTTGATATCTCAGGAACAGAATGCTTTGGAAGTGCAATTCATTTACACCATTCCCATGCTATAAGAGGTAATGTGACAAAAAGAAAGGTTACACAGTTGCCCCTTTTGGGCTGATAACTTAATGCTCTTGCATGGTTGTAGATAAATATTGTGCTTTGGCAAATTAGATCTTAATGCTTATGCACAAACTTTTAGGCCTAAAAAGCGGGTTGGTGCTCTGACTGCATTTGGTCTCAGCTGGTTCTATTTTGATGTCTTCTTTTTTAGTAAATAAATAACAATATAAGCAATTAATAGCAAACAGTCAATAATATAAGTATACAATGCCTTTAGTCTTTTTAGAATAAGACAACACATGAATAAATTAGCTGTTGAATTAAATACTCAACTCTGAAGACAACCAATTTCTAGTTCTGAATTTTACCAGAAATGCCACATCGGGCTTTTAATCCACACACACTCAGGCAGGTCAATATTATTTTAATTACTAAAAATTAATTAGCCCATTTATAATAACACTAACACTAATGATATGGTTTTGCCTACTAATAAGAACAACCTGACTGAGGGACATTATTTCTTATGTTTGTTAGTTCTTTTTATATGTAAGAGATTTTTTACCAAGCTAGATGTCCATCTTAATTATGGGTCACCTTAATCAAATCATCAGTTACAGTCATTAAAAAATGGAAGGAGAGGAAAAAGTATAAAACTTAGATGCAAGAGTTCAGGTAAAACCAATTTCTTTATGCTGGAGGAAGGAGGAGTGTGTAGGGTGTTGAAATATCCTCATTAAAGTCACAGGAAAACCAGATTTTGTGAAGATTTGCATCAGAACTCAATAGACTTCACAACACAGAAATTTACCTAAGAAATAACATCTCATATATCTTTATTCACCATAAAGGCTGCAGGGAGGAGGCCACAAATACCGCTTTTTTATTTTGGTAGAGCCGTGCGGCTCTCTTTCTGAGTGTGGCTACTGTGCTCTGGCATGGAGACAAAAAGGTGGATAATTACTGGGGAAACGGGTGTTTCTGGCAGCTGTGAGGAGGTGGCTGAAGGAATTTGGTTTTACAGGGACTCACAAGGAACTTTAATGTGTAAGCTACTTCTCCCAGGGATGTAATGGGAATTTGTGGCAATAAAATGTGGCCTCAGGAGGGCCATTCAGATTTTATTAGCTTTTGTGGAAAGATTAAAAACTCATCTAAAGACCATCCCACCACTGCTTTTCAATTATCCTACCCACCCTGGGCTGCTTGGCCAGCATTTTGGGGAGGAATGCTGTACTGTGGGCAGGTGATGCTTTAGACTTTTCCTGGGCCACACTGATTCTTTCTCTCCACTTCTTACCTTCCCCTCTGTCTTAATCACCTTCCCTCCTTCATAACACACAAACACGTGCACATACAGAACTCTTGATTGTTCACAGGACTTTCTGTGTTAATGAGACTACCCATCTGTTAGTTTAAGGTCCTGAACTACAGGCAGACAAAGTCTGAGTTTAAATACAATCAAGAGCACATCTAGAATCCCATACTTACTCTGGGAAGAAAAGAGTTGCTTGAATACATTTTACTCCACTCAGACTCTGCCACTGACAGACTTTCATTTCCCCCAAACCAGCCCCTTCTATCAAAGTCTTAAAGAAAAAAATCAGAGTTTGGATGTCTACTTAGATGTAGTGAAAGGGACATAAGCAACACAGACTTCTTCCCTTGTAATGTCAGTGTGCTTTTTACTTTTCTGCATGGCAGAGAGCTACTGATTCAAACCCTTCATGTCTGTGTGGGTACACAGTACTTTCTTGCTTGGCAGCAGCCAAATGAACCCCTGTGATGAGGAAGCAAGATGCCAACTCCTCAGCTCATGTTACTGGCACAAATACTTATCCATGGCACATGGTGGGAGAGCTGCTGTTGTGTCTCCACAAAAAGAGGATGTGTTTTGGCTAAAACCAAGAGGGCAAGTGATGCTTAACCACACAGCCTCAACAGCCTTCTAAAAATACTTGCTCAATAGTACACACCCTAAAAAAGCAGCTTATTTTGATAGAAGGCTGCTGTTGTAACTTACTGCAGGTGGCTGGAGTTTCATCAGTTCTCATAGGGTTAATTATTTGTTTCATTGAGGCTGAGGAACCTCCAAAAAAAACTAGTGGTATATAGGATGCAGTCCTGGCAACTCTAGGATTTTGGTTTTCTTTCTGTGTCTATAGGAAAACAGTATTCTAGAAAAACTATTCTCTTGAGGCATAAAGCCAAATTCCTATATGGCTGTGCATGTAGAAGGTTCACTGGACCTTTATCATTAAGTAATCTGATGATAGGAACAGCATTCACCCTTTGACATCTACATTCACACGAGACAAGGGACCCTCAAAGACTTGCTGGATGGGAGCTTGGAAGGGAGAGCAGGGAAAGATGTCAGCGTTTGTACAGGGCTTATGGAAAAAAACCTCCTTATAACTAGGGCATACAGCAAAGCAGAATGAAGAAAATTAAATAAGGCATTTTATTGAGAGTACCTAAACTGGTGTTCCCTAGCTTGAACCATTTCCCAGTTCGAATATAAAAATAAAATTCTACAAATTCTCCTGTGTTAAATGGCAAGTGGAATACATCTCTGGCTTACTTTCAACAGCATTGAGAAGTAGAGGAAAAAAAAGCATAAACTGTGTCTTTATTTCTTTTGGCAAATTGCCTGTAATGTTACATGCTGCTGCACAACGGATTTGTTTCAGCTTACATTTCAGGTGTGGATGAGCCAATTCCTTTTGTTAGTTACCCAGATGACAAGCTCTGGTCACTTCCTCCATGGCTTTGTTGAAATGAACAGCCTGATATGACCTCCACAAGCTGGATCTCAAGATTGCCACTTCCACTGACTCACAGCTAGAGGCTTTTTCAAGGCCCCCACATTCATGCTCCAGACAAGATTGCTGCATGGGTTTCATTTGATGTCTGCTATGACAAAGCATCCATCTGAACTACTTCAGCCCTTCACAGTGAAGAGCAAGAACGAACCATTTCTAGAGGCTCTATACATAATCCCAGAACTGTTATCTAAAATTTGCCAGTTCCAGTATATCTGGAACTCTCTGATGTCAGGAGTCTTCAGACCTTACTTCCCCAAGTGAGGCATTACAAGTACTGCTGTTCTCATCACCGCGTAGGAGACAAGGGACAGGGCAGGAGCCCAAGGCTGTTACCAAAATATTGATAGGTTTGGGCACCAAAGGGTACCCAAATAAACCCTCTCTCCAGAAACAGACAGGTCTCCCATAGCTTCTGTGTCACATTTAGCCTCATGTGGTGTTTTGGGGTTGAGTCTGCCCTGGACCTGACAGCAAAGTTTGAGCAACTAGAGCTCCGCTGGTTCCACTGGCTCTAGGTGACAGTCAGTGCATGAGGAGATGCCTCTATAAAATCACAGACAGAATTATTGAATGGTTTGGTTTGGAAGGGACCTTAGAGATCATACAGCTGCAACCCCCTGTCAAGGGCAGGGACACCTTCCACTAGACCAGATTGCTCAAAGCCTTATCCGACGCTAAAGCTAAATTTATGAGGCACAATCTTTGAACTAAACACTACCCTTAAAGTCATATGAGATAAATCCTCTCTTCTTGGACAAGAAGTCTGAATCATATCTCACTTAACAGTAGATGTGTTCATTTTAGACACCCACATCTCAAGCTGTTAGCCCAGACTTTGCGTTAATGGAAGATCACACATTTGCAAAGAAAGATTTTGAGAGCTCAATTTAGTTACACACCTACAGGAATTTTGAGCCAGTTGAGATGTTTGAGGGCATCTAATACATCTGCGCAGGTCTGCCAGATGCAACATAACAACTGCCAGAGACATGTATCTTGTTGGAGCTGCAGCTGGAGACAAAGTAAAATTACTTCAGACATCTCAAATTCTATTAAGACACTTGCGCTTAGACGGCTGAATTAGCCCCTCGATATCCTTGGGGGAAGAAGATGAACTGCTCTCTAAAGGCATGATTCACCTGCATAAACATTGGCATTTAGTACCACTGGAGACCATCTGTGGCTCTAAGACCTCTGCTCAGGGCTGACAGGACACAGTAGACAGCTGCTCCTTTTCTGGAGCATCTATGGCTGAGGCAAGGAGGTATCCAAAGTGCAGTAGACAAATGAGGTGAATCCCACCCTAAATGCCTGTTTGCAAACAGAGCCTTGGGTGATCAGCTCCAGTGCTGATTCATGTTTGCTCAGGTGAATCACACCTGTGATTTCTCTTATGAAGTGTGATGGGCACAAGTGACTCCTTGGGAGATTCCAATTGGACATGAGGTGCAAATTTTTCACAATGAGAACGATCAGCCACTGGAATAATCTCCCCAGTGCAGTAGTGGTTTCTCCAGTGTTGGACATATTCAAGATTTGGCTAGACAGGGTGCTAAGCCATCTAGTCTAGATCATGCTTTGCCTAGAAATATTGGACCAGATGATTTCTGAAATCCCTTTCAACCTGGTATCCTATGATTCTATTTCTCCAGTGTCCAGGAGGTGAGGTCTCTCTGTCCTTCTGTGAAATTCAGCAGATCTCACGCATCTCCTTTTCTCCAGCCATGTTACTGCAAAGACCAACATGCCTCCCAGAACAGACACATGCACTCCATGGTCTGTGAGCTAGTCCTTCATGAAGCTCAAAGGAGTACCTCTGATGCCTTGAGAACCCCTGCTTGAAAGGAACATTACCCCTCTGTGAATAAAGCATTGCACTGACATTTCCTCTGGAGAGTACAGGAAGGGTGGAGGCTTCACCTCTGTGCAGTGCATGGTTGAGACCAGACTAATGTCACAACTTGCCTTATGCTGAAAGAGCTGCCTTCATTTTCTGTCTTGCTAGGCTGTAATTGATTCAGGGCAGTCACATTAGATTGTAGAGGCTTTGCTGACCAAAGAAGCTGTTTCACTTTTATTCTGGAAAGCTTGTTATTCTCTGCACAGTTCTGTCTGGGATGAATTCCCTCACTTTCATTTGTCTGTCTCTTCTAAGGCATATTTGCAGCTCTGGAATAAGGTGAGGACAAAGAGGTGGAGCAGCAGCGCAAGAGTATTAAATTAGGTGAGAGACAGAAAACTCCAAAAGATCTGATGGATCACAAAAACAAGCCTTTAGCTTTGGGAGCAGAATTTTACTTTTTCCCTTGTGATTTTGGCTGCAAAGTGAAATGCAGTTGGAGGTGGAAGGTGGTTTTTAGCATTGGTATGCTTTGTAATTCACTACCAGATGGCAGAAGGGGACTATTTTTTTTTTTTTCCTTCTTCTTTCTGTCCTATAGTGGCAAATGATATTGGTTTAAGCCGCCTGCAAAGCCCTGGAAGTTCCTTCCCTGCTTTGGTTTGTGTCTTTCTCCCTCTGTCTTGCTCTGTATAACTGTGTATAAGCGCATTCATTTTTAGCTGTGCTGCACATTCCCTTTGCTTCCAATTCAGCATTTCTTTGACATCTGCGACAACAAAAATACATGAAATCATTAAGACTTTTTTGCATTGGAAAGACTATCTTCTGGTACACAGATTTTTTAGTTATCATCATTCTCTATTTGATTTTCAGCATTTGATTCTGTAGAAACTTTGAATTGAAGTTCATTGAAGAGCCACAATTATCATACCTTGTAGTCCTGGGTGTTCACGTGATAGGTTTGCAAATATTTCTAATAGTCAGTTGAACCTGGAAATTTGTTTGCATGAAGCACCATGTAAGAAATTGCTAATGGAGGCTTGTAATTTGTAATCTGAAGAACCTGTAGCTATTTCCATTTTCTTGGAAGAAGGTGAAAATTAGGCACAGATACACAGGGAAAGAGATTAACTACTTGAACGGGCTGTTACCAGAAGTGTATGCTTTCCTTCTCTTTGTGCTTCTGAAACAAGACTAAACTTCTTGCTGAGAATATATGATTCGAATAAGTTATTAAGCTTAAAAAAAGGTAACAAGTGAAATCCCAAAGATTCTATTATATAAAAATAAGATTATACACATTAAAAATTACTTCTTGGCCTGAAAATCTTTAAAAACATTTATTTACTATTTTTACCTAATACAAGTTTTTTTCTTTGCATAATGAACTTTCATTCAGCATACAAAATGCATGTCTTGTGTAAATACTCGAGCAAGCAAATCATCAGGCCTGATATCTTGACCCTAGCAGACATCCTCATCTGCTAATTTTTTTCCACCAGACAGAAGAATTTTTTTTCCTGATTGTCTCAGTCAGGAACAGAAAACTTTAGATGCCTATGAGTTAGTTATATAATCTGAGCTATTTTGCTATCTTCTGTCTATTGTAAAACAAAAAGAAAATTTCAAAATGTGACTTGTGACTCCAGCCTTATAATAGAAGGCCTGGTACATGCAGGCCTGACACATGCAGTTGCATATATACCTGTTTTGTACCTGGATAACAAATAGCTGGCTTAAACTAGAGGGTAGACCTTCACATGGCTGCACATTTGACTGTATTAATTTGGAGAAATTAACCCAATACTTGGGGTCTAGTAGGTCCAATTCTAGGAGAGATATTAAGATAACCACCTGCCAGTGTGCCAGCTCCTATAGCCAGGAGTGAACCAGAAAGTGATGCAGGCACAGTTTGAATCTGCCGGCACTTGTACTGACAGACAGAATGATGAGAGTTTCATTTACTGGTGAGGTACAGCCTTCACAATACACCCAAACTAAAGCTTAAAGTCCTGATTTGAAATCTGTAATGGGAGGCCATGTACCCTATAGGACCTCCTTACTAAGGAGGTTTGCAGATTCCTCCATGTTAGTGTAGCTTGCTCAGAGCTATTCCAACCTATAGTTATAAAGATTAGCTCAAACCATGGTGGTCCCTATTACTAAATGTAGAGGTGCTATGCAAAACTGCAATTTTTTTAGCAAGAAAATCATTTAACACATCATAATGAAGTTGCAGCTGTTCCTGGTGTAGAACTAAACCTCAAATCTGGACAGAGCCCATCAACGTATGTGAACACAGTAAAATAAGACAGAAAGAAAAGCTAGAAGTGTAAATTCTCAAGTCAAATGCAGATGGCATTTTCCTTTAAAACTATGTACTTAAATTTAGACATCCAAATGTAGGAGTGTAAATGTATTATTGGTGTCTAACCTCCCACCACAGTCAATGAAGAGGCAGTCAATCTCGTTACCAGGAGATTCAATTCATCTGCCCACAGGTAAGCACCTAATGTTAAATGAGACACCCTAGTGTATTCAAAGCATCCGTCTGTGGGTAGCAAACAGGATTTATGGGAAATCTTCTGCCTCTTGGAGCTGTAGGCTAAAGTGGGACAACCATGACCATTGTTAATAGCATGAGGCTTCAATATCAAGGCAACTGAATTGTTTCAGATCCAAGTGATGACTCAGCTCACTTTGAAGTAAACACCTGAGGTACGGTGTAGGTTCCTGAGCACAGGTGTTTCTGGGGAATTTGAGACATCTTAGGGCAGCTGAAGCATCTTTCCGGGGAGGCAGGTATGACCAGAGAACTTGTGTAAGATTCAAAATGAAATATATGAAATAATAAATAGAAATGAAGCAACATATTCTAAAGATCATGGATGGATATGTAGCACTGAAAACCTATATTGAAGCAAATTAATGAAATCCAAAAAACTATTTACTATATTTGCTTTAAATTTAATGACCATTCAGGCATACAACTTAGTGACTGACTTGTCTTTCTCGCTATTTGCAGATGTTAATCTTGGGGAATAAACTCATAGATTGAGAAAAGGGAAAAGACCCAGCAGACCTGAGAGCACCTCTCAACCTTGGAACCAAATTAGCTGGATCTCCAGCTGCCACCACCTGATCTCACTCTGTGGATATGTCTCAGGCCAGGTGAAGAAGGAAACCCATCTGCAAAGCAGAAGTATTGGGATACATGCATCAGTTCTTTGGCTGACAGCAGCTGGAGATACTCAGTTGTATACTGGCTTCTGATACAGTTGTTCCTAATCAGCAAAGGTGTGCAGCTGACATTGCAAGGTACAAATGCTAGGCTTTGTGTACTGGAAGAATGTGAGAAATTACATCTTCCTCCTATGCTTCCCAGAGGCATTGAATATGCCATTTCAGAACTGCTTTGGCCTTTCATTGTACTGATTTATGGTACAAGACCTGTGAAAGAGGATTGTTTGGGGTTGCACATTGGAACAGATTGATTCATTGTGCTTTTCTCACAGATACGCAGTGCTGCCCAGAGATGAAATGATAAGACGTGGACCACGCAGAAGAAATTGAGTTTTTGTTTTGTTTGTATTATTACAGTAGATTCCAATTAATAGGTCCCCTAGTGAATGTCACCTTCCCTCACCTAGCAAGATTTCCTGGGAACAGGCTTCAGTATGAGTCATTTCATTGCCTTGAAACAATGAATAAACAGCACATCTAATCCACAGAAAGGGCATGTTAGAGGGGAGGGCTTAACAAGCTAAGCAACAGATTTAAAATGTGTAGACTCTCTGGAACCATAGCATTGAATTCAAGTGCTGTCATTACTTCTGTTTAACTTATTTTTTTTTCTTCTTGTCTTTCTTCTAAGGGTTAAAGCAAAGGAATATCAGCATACTGTAATATGCTTCAGTATTTCAGACTGCTTTACAATCCTAACTCCTGATTGCTCCGGATGGACCTTGAAAAGTACCAGACATATTTCATATAAATGGGAATTTAGTCTGTTGTCCTTGGACATACTTTTCCTTCTTCCTATTGTTATGGCCAGGACAGGCTGGATTTCAGCACCAGTTGATATGACCTTTGGGTGTGTAATTTGCTGAGTGCTTTGGAATCACAAGGGATGAAGGGCTTCGTTTAAATGCAAACCCTTTATTATTAGCTCCTGTGAATAGACTGCAGGCAACAGGTGTGAATTAGTGCTTGCTTAGCTACTACTTCCTGCTCTGCTCGCCTTGGTCATCTCTGTTGGCCTCTAAGCACTGTCACTGCTTCCAAAGGTCAGGCTTACCTCCAGAAATACTTTCATGCTTCCTACAGTGGCTATTTTTAAGGTATTACTGAAACAGAATGATACCGCAAGGACTCTCTGTAGCCCCTGGGGATCACTAGATAGAGAGAGGAAATCCTACTTTTGGGCTTTTCAACCTGGCGTTTGCAGATTCCGCATGTCCCACTGACTACCTGGAAGGGGTTTATGAAGTATAACTCAAACCCATAACCAATAAGCAGACATTTTCATCTGTAGTGGAAAACGTTTAAAGGTCAAAAATTAAAAATAATCCACAAACAACAGACAAAACTGAAAACTACTGTCCAAGTGTTTTAAGCAATAAAAATGAATCCAAGGAGTCATTCTTTCACTGCAAAGTCAATCCCTCAACTTGCTGCAAATGTCCTTTGTGCCCTTAAGCAACATTATTCTTTTTTGTCTGTTAATAACATTTTTGCTGTTCTTTGTCCATGAGGATGAGAGTTAAGCTCTTCCTCTGTATGCGGTATGGTGCCATTATTAATTGATTCATTAATAGTAAGTAATTAAGGAGGTCTAGGAAAATTCTAGATTTGTTGGGTTTTATTTGGGTTTTTGGGTTTGATTTTTTTTTTTTTAGTTGGAAACCTTTGTTGAAATTTCAGTGCTCCCTTCTGCCCTCAGCTGCTGGCAATTACAGAGTGATAACATCAGGGTTAAATGACACAGACAGGCAGTCATTGAGAAACAATTCCAGGAACAGTGATTACAGAGAACTGACCTGTGAGCAGTGGCAATTTGTTCCCAGGGGTTGCCCCATGGGAGCCAAGCAATGAAAAAAACCCATGAGTTTTGCAGGTTGAGCCAAGCCTCAGCTGAAACTATTTGATGGAAGCAGGTATTTTCCTTTGCATGACTCCACTTGCTCTAGAACAATGGGTAACGTGCTGTTTCTGTCTACATAAAGGCATCACTAGATGCCAAAGCATCTTTGCTGGTGCTTATAAGGTATTTTCTACTTATCTGCAAATTCTCTCTTAGCTTTTCTGTGGGATATACTCCTGTCCTTCCTCAGGTTCTCTGCTGCTTCCCTTGCCATGCGCACTTCTGAGTTTCTCTATTTTTCAGTCCTTGCTGCTTAATCCAGGCACATCTGAAAAATAGAGGACATTTCCGAGCAGCGTTAAAGCTGATGTAAGTAGCTATGGATAGGGCTTATCCATAAGTGTTTGCTGTGGATTTACATGCCATCCATAATGATGATGGGTGAAAATGATTTTAATCAAGAGGACGATTATCAGAAAGCTGGTTCAAATATCTTCAGATAAGTATCAGCAGTCTTTTTTTTGGTGGCTCAATATAAACTGGAACAACAGGTCAAAAAAACTATTAGTGCTACTAAACTCTCATTTTTTCTGAAGAAATTCTGAGAAAAGAGCATAGAAACTGAAATGAGATAGGTAGAGATGCAAAACTTCAGGGAATGGCTCGCAGATGCAATAGGCAAAAGTCTTCTGCCTGCCTACAGCATATCCATATGTGATCTCTGTCTCTGAGTAAATGTGCTGAGTGTGGTTGTCATACAAAGGCAAACTATTTAGTATGTCTTCATAAATATAAAATATAATAGGCAAGGATGCAACCAAAAGTTCCAGCCTTCAAAGATGTGCATGATAGGCTGAAATTTATAGATGTGATTCTTTTCTTAAAAGCCAGTTTGTTCTAGATTCCTAGCTGGAGTTGGGTTTAAGATGTGTTTGTGTTTGATCTCTGATACTGTGAAAGAATGATGAGTAAAACCAGAAGGTCAGCGCAGGTTGTATTCTTCAGAGGCTCCATACTAAAAGCATGTTAAAGAAAAGACAGATAACAGAAGCAGCTGATGTGGGAAGATCTGCATGTGCTTTCTGATATGGCTGTTTTTTCATTTCTATGGAAGGCTTCTTAATTTGAGCTTGGGTGATAGTTCCATATATCAAGGTAGAGAAACGTAAAATTGCATCTACCTTTATAGGATCATTCGTATATGCTATGAAACAATTCTGAAGTGATCAGGGCTGGCTGGGATAAATCAACTGTTCTGAGACTGCTAGATGAGGTAATTTAATTTAGATATGGCTCTGTTTTATTCAGAAGCATCTTGGAGTAGTTTTTTGATGCAATCTGTGACAGAGAAAAAGGGATGTGATGATGACTTCTGAAGATTTCAACAAAATTAATTGCGTCTGGTAATACTGTGGACAAGGAGCAAAACCAAGAACAGGTCACAGAATCAAACTGAAATTTACATTGAGAGTCCATAATTCCTTTGGTACAACCATGCATCTTGTCTTTCAGTTGTGTCACATCATATAGACACAGTTTTAGAAATGCTGAAGACAAGCTTTCCTTGGAGATATGGTTTTGTATGCCTCCATTAAAATGGCTAAGCATCTCAGACCCTGGTTTAGCAATTCATCTGCAGATGTCTCCTAGTTCCTTTGACTCCAAGGGGACTGAAACAAATATTCACAGTTCTCCTAAACTAAAGAATGTCCCAAATCATAAATTAAATTATTTCACTGGGAGAAGTAGCATTACCAGGAAACAGGTGGATTTATCCATGTCTATATATTTTTTTTAATGTTGAGTATTGTCACCAAGGAGACAGGATTTAGTATCTGTTTAACTACAGTTTTCCCTTCAGCTTTGCTAAGGGTAATGAACCAAGCACACAGTTATAATGACTACCCAAAAGCATTGTATGACTAATTCAGGGAGAATCAAAATGCTTGTTCAGTCAAAAGCACCACTTCATCTTGAGAACTTAAGTGAAGATCTAGCCCTAAAACTGATTTGTTTGAGATCTTTGGAGCTGCAGTGTTTGGAAAGGACATAAAGAAAATCACTGCTTATTTATTCAATGGAGTCCTGAGAGACTCAGTTATGCCATGGGGTAGGGAAGGAGCCACAGCAAATTCCAAATGAGAAAAGTTTGATTTCAGGTTACTAATAATTCTTTCTACTTCACAATCTGCCAGATTTCAGGGAAAGGGGCTTGATCCTGCCAGACACTCACCCATGTACTGGCTCTCAAGTAGTAGCTGTGAGGCTTGTGTTTGCTTTGGTGAGTGTTGATTTCATAGGAACTGTAGGAGATAACACTTCAGAAGAGTGACAGAAGTTATATGTGAGGTCTCACTTTTTCCCTCCTTGTGTTTTCATTTTACAAGGTTGCATTACCTGATGGGAAAAATTCAGAAATCTCAAAGGCATTTTATTTTTCTCTCACAGTTACTGGTTTCTCCAGTGATTTTGGAATCTAGTTTTGGTGAACTTGCTTATTAGTATATTTGCAGTGCTATTTTAGAAGAGAGGATACCTTTTTATTTTTTTTTCCCACTTAAATTTTGAACATTTTCCTGATTTCTAATGATAGCGGAAGAATGATCCTTGTTCTCAACCTTAACTTAGGAAACAGCCTAATGTATAAGTGAAATAGTAGTGACTGTATTCTGGGCTTTGCCAACTCTGCTGGCAGCTGAATGGGCTGTTATTGTAATCTGGCTTTTTTTATTAGCTACAGCTGAAGTAATACAATGTCTTCACAGATCAGTACTTCTGATCGAGGACCACTGTTGATGGGATCAATCTCATATAACTGTTATCATTCAGAAAAATAGACATGTAAATATGGGTTGGTCACCAAAGGTTTGTACTGTTGCCAGTGGAAAAATAGGTACTTCCAGACAACAATTCCTTTTGACCAATTTTGGTTTCTTACTTTAGTATGGTAAAATAGACCTTGTAGTTGAAGATGTCTGGACATCAATCACCCTAAGAAGAGTTGTAGCAATAATGTTGATACTTGCAAGCTCCTGAAAAAATATTTTCTCATGCATAGGAAACTTCACCCTTAAGCTCTCAGTTTGTGCACAGCAAGGAGCAGAAATCACTCGGAGCTATTGAAAGGGAGTTGTTCAGATGTACAAAACATCCAGTTTATAATCTGTTAGTGAAGATGGCACATCAGTCCCCTGCATGACAAGAACACTGTTCATTAACCTGGGGAGGAGATTTTGTAAGGACCTGTAAGCAAATATAGGAAAACTGATGAGGTTTTCCAAAGTGCTCAAACCTGCCCAAGCTTGAAAAGATATTCTGTTGGATTGATGGGGACAAGAAAAAGTTAACAAGAACACCTGAATTTAGTTGTACATATATAGGTGTCTGGTACTACACTTTACCTGGCTGCCAGATGCCATTTCAGACAGATGAACATCACAGATGTAGATTTTGTTTCAATAGGTTGTCCAAAATGAAATAAAAATGGCCCACTTGTACCCAAATGGTGGGCTTTGGATAAAGATATGTAAAACTACGTGTCTATTTTGTAGATGTCTATAGGTGAGCTAGGGTACTGAATCCTTCGACAGTTTTAAATAATTCGTTCAATTTCATGTGTTGTAAAGCATCTGGGTTAGCCACCATATACCTTTTGAGAAAGACACAGTCTCCTTTAGAGCCTCATATCCACCAGTCCTATGCAGATGTTGTGCATATCTTAGGTCATCTCAGTTGGCCATGAATGTCTATGGTTAAATCAGCGAATCACATTCCTACATTTGGGCATTTGAATAGTGCTTTGTATCATACTGGATTTACTGACTGATCTCCACTGATTTATAATAAGAGCTTAGATACCTACTGACATGTAGATACCTCCATTTACATAGCTTTGAGCTGAATCTTACCATTAATATATTTGAAAAAAACCCACCATTCTGCTACATGCTCACTAATCATCCACTTATGATTTAGTCCTGACTATATTTCAAATTGAGTGCACTGTGTAGGTGGACATGTGTTCCTAGCTGAAGCTCAAAATATAACTACAAGTCATGACATCACATGTAGGAACAGCTAACAGATGTCATAAATGTAACCAATCAATCAATGATTCTAATATTAGACTTCCCAGAAAACTTTAAGGATTCATATATTTTAATCAAGACTGGCCTTGGATTCTCTAGTCTGACCTTATGCATAACACAGTTTGGGGGAATAAGAATAAATCATCTTTTCCACTTCAAGTATGAGTTCAATATGTTGTTTACTTAAATAATTTTTTCAAGAAAATGTTACCGTCTCGAGATGAAAACATCAGGAAACCGATACTTTAGTTCTTCTCCTGGAAGGTTATTATTGTAGCTAATGACCCTAATGAAAACAAATAAAAAAAAACCTCAACCAAACAAGAAAACCTCAAAGGATCACAGAATTCATAATAATTTATGTTGGAAGTGACCTGTGGAAATCGTCTAGTTCAACCACCTGCTTAAAGAAGGTCTAATTAAACTAAGCTGAAGGCATCAGGTTTTGTGTTTTAATTTAAACTGCATATCTACAACATTGTTCTTCTTTTGGCAGGGGGAGGATCTTGCTTACAAATAAAAAGGGTTTTAGCGCTTTGTATTTTGTTTCCATGAAAGCCATTCTATATTTTTATGATGTCCTGTGGACAGGAAAGATACCCATACAAGGCTGTTGGATAATTAGTAGAGCTACAAAGCCTGAAAATACAAAAGAAAATGATATATTTTGGCCAATGTCATGAACTACATTGTTATTTTAATTTGGAACAAACAAAATATTGTATCATAAATGTTTTAGTCATGCATATAAGACTTTAATCTTTGAGAATGAAAAAAGGAAAAATGTTATTTGAAATAAAATCACAATAAATCATTAATAATAGGAAATTTCATATGTTTTTACAATATTATTGGCGTTTAATATCATCAGTAAGAGGAAAATGTCAGCTGTATATGGTGGATTATGCATGTGTATCTAGGGCTTGGTCTCAAATTTTGGTTTACAGAAGTGTCTTTTATAGATGTAACTTTTAAAGTATTCTTCTTTGGTAAAATTATTTGAACTATTTCTGACACGTGAAGCATCTGGAGTCCCATAGGAGATCAGTCTCCACCTACGAAGACAAATTATGGTTTAAGACTAGAGATTTTAATAGAAGGCAACTTTATGGATACTAACCTAAGAAAAGAAGATTTTGGATGTTTGGATCAGTTTGTAAGCATAGCTGTTTAATGACATTTCAGGTTTCCTAGGCTATTCAAGGCATAGATTCAGGGTTGGAGACAATGCACAGGATATGTAGGAGAACCATGCTCTTCCGAACAAGTGGACCAGCAGGGGCATTCTGTGACTTCTCAAATATCACAAGACACCTATGTTTAGGAAACGAAGCTGAGTCCTTTGTGATTTGCTCATGATGAGACAGGAAATTGGTGTCAAAATAAAGCTTGGACTCTGATTTCCTGAGCCTGCACCTGCTCATCCTAGCCATAAAAGCATCCTTTTCTTTTAAGGAGCAAATGACTTTTGAAGGATATGATTACATTGAGAGAAAAAGAGACAATGTAAAGTCCGTTCCTTACAAAATGAAAAATAGAGGGGGAATAGAAATGGATTAATCAGACTTTAAGATACATATAGCCAGGGCAGTCTTTATGGAACAATATTTTAAAATGCAGGTAGGTCACCCTGATACATGTGATCAACTTTAGACATTTCTGAAAACACAGATATAAGTAAGTCCCTGTGCAACACATGTCTAAAACTAGATAAAGGTTAATTTGAATCACAGAATCATAGAGTATCAGGTTGGAAGGGACATCCAGGATCATCTGCTCCAACCTTCTAGGCAAAGCATTATCCAGACTATATGTCCCAGCACTCCGTCTAGCCAAATCTTAAAAGCGCCCAACTTTGGTGAATTCATTGCTTCCCTGGGAAGATTATTCCAGTGGCTGATTGTTCTCGTTTTGAAAAATTTTCCTCTTATGTCCAACCAGCATGTCCACAGGAGTAACTTGTGCCCATCACGCCTCATCTTTTCTGTGTGACTCCTTTTAAAAAGGGAGTCTCCATCTTCTTTGTAACCACCATTTAAATACTGGAACATGGTGATAAGGTTTCCCCTAAGCCTTTTTTTTTCAAGGCTGAATAAACCAAATTCTCTCAGCCTTTTTTCACACGACTTCCCAGTCCATTGACCATCTTTGTGGCCCTTCACTGGACCCTCCCCAGACTGTCCACGTATTTTTTTGTGACCTAAATGCAGTATTTCAGGTGTGGCCTGACAAGAGCTGACTAGAGTGAGCACAAGCTTCTTATAAGGATTGTAGGAGCGTGCAGGGCAAAGATGAGGAACATGCTGGTCTGGTCTTTAGACCACTACTGGACCCCCAGGCAGATACAGCTGAACTGACCCTGGATCTCTAATAAGTACAGCTGCAGTTTAAATATGTACAATGCAGGCAGATGTTTAGATTTACATACCTAGAGGCAAAACAAAATTGTGTACATCACAACTACAAAATAATCTTCAGCTTTCACTCCTTCCAAATTAGGACTTGGGTATGGGTAAAAGTGACGTTCAAGACGTTTTGATTATTTTTTTCTCTTTGGAAAAAGTTTAATTGTTTTTTAAACACTTCAGTTTCCATTGGGAAAAATCTGGAGTTTGGAACTGAAATCAATTGTCAAAATATATTACCAAAATTAGAGGTAATTAATCTTAAAATGGCTACAATTGAAACAGGTTTTATCCATATTGTTAGGGAAAAAAAAAGAATAAGCATTTTATCTTTAACTGACTTTTCTCATCTACATTTTGGGTTATGAAATATGTTATTATTCTAGATTTTTTTAGATCAAAGAATGATAGAAAAAGCAATCCCAAATTTGTAGACTTTGAAGAAATGATTAAAGCATTTCCGTTCATCCCTAACTGCTCTGCTTAAGGTGTGAAAACTGAAGCAGGTCTGATTCTGAGAAAATAGGTTCTTTATGAAAATTTGCTGCTACTATACATCTCTCATATCATTTCCTTAAAATCTTATCCATTCTTTAAAGTGCTTTTGTGGATAATTTTGGTCCATGTCTATTAGAACAAGGAGTTCATTACCAAAGATTTACTGCTGTTAATAAAGATGAGTAGTTTGTGATGATGGTGTTATGACTGAGGAAACACTACTCATAGATTAAGCTCTACATTTAGATGTACAAAACCAGTAAGTGACAGCTTAAACACAGCTGAAGGATGGCAGCTCATTAAACTGTAGCACCCCATCCCTCCATGCCCAAGAATGTGGCAGCGGCGTGCTTTAGCAGTAACGCTACATCTGATACTCCCAAAGTGGCCTTTTAAAAAGTAAATGAAGCACCAGGAAAGGACAAGGAAGGATTTCAGTTCAGTATGAAATGGATGATCCTCTGTATTGAAGACAAGACTGTGGGCTGCATGGGGAGATGAGCTTACAGGTTGTGGATTTTGATCAGGCTCTGTATTTTGATGTCTTGGAGTTATATAACAGGCTTTAAATAACAGTAATGTAGGTGTTAGATCCCAGCTCTTGTTGCTTGGGTAGGAGGAAGAATACAGTACTTAGAGCTGTAGGGCTTTGCTGGTTTTTGTTTTGTTTTGTTTGTTTATTTGCTTGTTTTGGTTTGTTTTTTGGTGGTGTAGAGGGAATAGGTAGGTAGTTTACCAAAGGTATTTTAGATTAGGTCATACTGGTTTTGGATGGAATGATATTAGGCTTTTGGACATGAGACAGGCTATTTCACTTACCTGTGGGGTTAGAAACCTGTGTTTTGCCTGTTTCATTCATCAGTATCAGTGTAATCTTTGAATCTGAGTTTCAGGTGGGCTAGAGGCAGGCAGTGTCGGGAGGAAAGCTCACAGCTAAGAAGACTCAGTGCTGAATTCACTTTGTGGTAGGGTCATAGCTGCGCCATTTTCCCATATAAGACCTGGGTTTTTAGCACAAGTCATAAAGGTTGGTTCTTTCTCATCTTTGTAGGTTTTTAATTTCTGCTGACCCATTCAGTTTGGTCTCCTAATTTTCTGGGATAATAATCTGAAATGCTTGAAACCTACTTAGCAGCAGCAGCTGTAAACTTTTTCCAAGGACATTCAAGTCCAGTCTCCCTACTGATTCCAGTCTCTCACATCTGGAGTGCTTTATTTTTAATTTATCCATAGCAGAGAAGCAAATTAGTTGGGGATTTTTGTTTCCTTCTTCCCCTATGAACTTCCCTCCTCAGGCTAGATTATCCCTGAGGGAGAAAGGGTAAGGACAGAAGGTACCACTCCATGAGAAGTCTCAGGAGATGCTGCAATTCAGAAACATCTTCCTGATATTCAGTTCCCTCCTTGCTTCCTCTTATTTTGAAGAGTATGGGGATTTCTTAGTAATTTGATTCTTGTCTATGCTAGCTGCAGTTCTCAACACCCTGCATACTAGTTTTTCTACATTGATTAGTGAACTGCTGATTAACTCCAAGGCTAAGGTCTGCACGTGTTGTGTGCACAAAATGGAAATGACAGGTATTTCTGCTGCCTGAAAACTTGCATTTTGGGAAGCGAGAACAAGACAAGATCCTAGGGAAAAAAAAAAAAAAAAAGAAAAAAGGATTTTTCAGCACTAAGTAAACAGTCACCTCTATTCACACCCATCATGTGAAGGGTCTCTTTATCTTAAGTAGGACTGTTGACACCATAAACCCCTGCTTTCCTTTATTTCTTCCCCAGAGACACAGCTTCCAAGTCACAATCTAGCTTGGTTTTATTAACTGAAATACGAGTGTGATGGGTTGTTTTTTTCCTTCCATTTTTAGGACTGTCCTTGCAGTAACCTGCCTGGATACAGAGAATTTTTAAGTTTGTATCTAGTCTCAGTGGAAATGAATAAGGTAGAAGTTCCTAAAGGACTGATTTCAAATCCGGCTCATGAACAACAGATAGACCACGAAGCTAAGCAACTATTTATCAGCAGAGCAACATCAAGCTATAATACACACTTTTTATTTCCACAAGAAATTTAGACTATTATAACATCACATTCAGAAAAATTGGATGATAGAGCAGCAACGCACATTATTTGCTCCCCAGTGAATGTAATTTAAAATTTCATATTCTGTCCCAGGTCCACAAAGCTTGATCCTCATGGAAATATACTACATCTGCTTTGTCTCTGGGCTGACCCAGGGAAAAATTGACAGAACCAGAGTAGAAATAGGCATAAATTGGCACCGTATTTTTATCTCAGAGGACCTGCTAAAATTAGTGTTGCCTGAGGATCCAGTTCAAAACATCCATTTAACCTCCTGTCTTTTAATCTGGAAGTAGAAAGTGTGAAAATGAATCAGAAAGTCACACAAACTGCATATGGCTTTGTCCGGAATACTTATTCTGAGTTATGTGTTGGATTTCCTCCCTCCCCACATTTGCAAAAGAAACTCAATAGCTGTCATGGCAAGATATTTTGGGCTTGTTGTATTTTTCCATGTCAAGTCCCTTTCAGGTAAGCAAGTATAACAATACCAGTGTCATTCACCAAGAATTCACATTTCACAGGCCAATAGGTGAGGATTTAGCACTGCAATGTTGAAGCAAAAAAGAGGCTATTCAAGCGAATAAGAGGAGATATGACTGCAGTTCCAGATCCTTTCAAGACATTGTCTTTATTCAGCTGTAGCTGAAATTTTTCATATTGTTTCAGTGGAATTTGTGTTATTGTCTGGCACGTCAGCTCTGTAAAAAAAACCCCAAACAAACCCAAAATCAAAACCAACCAAAAGAGACCAAAAAAGCCCCAAGAACTAAAAAATCTCACAACGTAAAAATGGCCAAAATATTTATTTTGCCTCTATTGAGCACCCAGTGTAAACCTAATAAAACAAGTGATCAAATTTTTCTTAAAATATTTCCCTAAAATAGATTTGCTTGAGCACTCTGAAAGCTAGGGACCTGTTTAATCATAGTAATCTATAACACTTCGTGCTTGTGTAGTGTGAGGATGCCAAAATGCTTTCCAAGCATTAATTAATTAAGTTTCATGTTATGCTGTGTAAGCATGGGGATTATCCTTGCTGTATAGCTGCAGGGAGATAGCTGAATGATTTGCTCAAGGCAACCTCACCCAGCAGTCAGTGCCAAGACAGGGAGCTGAATCAAGATAAACCAAGTGCAGGAATCCGAAGCCTTTTATCTGAAGGCAAGAAGGCTCTTGGGTATTTGTCAGTCTGTGAGCCCAGTTTCAGAGGTCACTTGGGTCAGGAATAGTTCCTTTGACACCAGGGTAGCTGCTGCATGGTGATACCTTTATGTAGGATCCAGATATACTTGTGCAGCAATACTCTGAAGGCAGCTGCATGCCAGTCAACAGCCACTGAAAGAAGACCTGTTGGCATGGGACAAAATAAAATGAGTCACTTTAACAGTGGCAGAGAAAGCTGCCCAATACTAGCCTTCTATCTATATGTCTCCAGCTTGCTTTCCGGAAATGTGATAAGAGGTAACTTCTACACATTCAGAATGAAGTTCTGTATTAGCAAGTCCCCAGGAGGAGAAATGATCCTTGCAGATAGTTTAAATTTTGCAGAAATTTTACAGAAAGCTTCAACTTTGTGGCTGAGGTGGAAATGATATCCACATATATAAAATAAAAGATTCTCACAGAATTTGTGAATACTAAAGAAGAGTTCAGTATATTGTTGAAGGAACTTATGTGTTTGTTAAGGGGATGTTCAGCTGATCTTTTTCTTCTGTACACCCTTTTCCAACCACAGCTGCTGTGTTTGGGTGTTGTATTAGTCACCTGAGATGGTGGGGGACTACGCTCAACATGTACCTTGTACCACAATCATCTCTAAATACAACACATATCCCTGTAACTTCCTAGACCCACATACAGACATGATAGCAATCATCCTCCCTGGTTTTTTCTATAATACAATCACACTCCTTATTTTTCCCTTCCCTCTGACCTCACTCTTCACCATGTCACCATTTGCTTATCCCACACACATACCTTTTTGATAGTGGGAGGACAGATGCCTTCACCAAGGCCAGCTCCAGGAGCATGTCTCTTAACAGCTGCCATTTGCCTTCCTCCTTCCTTTCTGGACTCCTGTCCCTGGCCATGATACCAGGCAGCAAAGGTTTCTGTGGGCAACATGTGTAACTCTGTACACGAGCAATCTGTTTTTCAGGAAGTCCCTTCCCCTCCTGCCAGCACTGAGTCATTGGCAATGAGCAATCATGTAGCCATGCAAAGAAGAAATCCCCGCGCTGTGGAGGGGAAGAGGCTTTTAGTTCAGTGAACCCAGTGACCAACTCTGGGAAAATCATCAGGGGAACAAAACATAACAGGAGGACCCATCAATACCACAGACAGTGAGTAAGTATACTGGCAGACAGGAAGGTTTAGCTGGATCTATGTACTTCCAAGCCCAGTTACTTATGCAAAAGTTTATAGCCTACTGATGAGTTTGACCTGTCTTTGGATGGCAGATCTTACCACACTTTTCGCAAGTCCTTGTCACACAGATTTACCTGATCATCAGACTGAGTGTGAGGTGTCCCTGCCCATGGCAGGGGGTTGGAACTAGATGATCTTAAGGTTCTTTCCAACCCTAACTATTCTATGATTCTATGAGTGTTTAATTCAAAAAAGTATTTCCGCCTGTTTTTTGTCTGAGAGTAGTTCCATGAAGAATTACTCAAATATCTACTTTCTACAAAGAATAACCCAACATTTTCTGTCCATACACAAA
Source organism: Psittacus erithacus (assembly GCA_009867235.2). Taxonomy (NCBI): domain Eukaryota; kingdom Metazoa; phylum Chordata; class Aves; order Psittaciformes; family Psittacidae; genus Psittacus; species Psittacus erithacus. The sequence goes on along the minus strand of WYDI02025471.1, from coordinate 45,651 downwards.
AAGAATCCTCATCAACTATATTTTGTACCTTCTGAGCCTGTAGCCTTGAATACGTTTGCCCATCATTATGTAGACTTGGCTCTGTTGACTTCATTAGTATGTCTGTGGCACACAAGGGAAATAAACCAGTGGTGAAGGATCCCCGCAAATGCCTTATTTTATTCAGTCAATTTAGGATGGCATTGCCACACTACTTACAGACAGTATTGTGTCCTCCCTCATACATCTCCCTTCTCAGTCCAGCTACCTCCTTTACTAAAGTTTGAGATCATTGTATGGACAGTGTTTCAGAGCAGGGAACTAATCTAAATGAAAGCTAACTCTGTCAAGGAAAAAAACCTAATTTTCAAATAGATGATCTTCCCCATGGCAGATCTACACAAGATGCAATGTGAGCAGCAGATACATTGCTAGAATAAGCACCCAGGATCTTAAAAGGAGTGGCAGCACCAATTTACTTCACAGCAGGATTTCAGTTGATGTAAAGAAATCAGAATGGAAAATGCTGGGCAGGTAAAGTGATACTCTGCTATCTCCTGTGTCTCCTCTACAGTCAGGCTTGTACCTCACACATATACAAGAGCCCTTCCTGCTCCTCAACATTGCATGCCACATGCACATCAGATTTTAGCACTTCTAGGTACTCTGTGAATGATGTGCAAGAAGAAAGGTACTCAGAACAGAATAAAGCTGTCTCCAGGATGTCAGGGCTGCTCACCATAGAATATCCATGTACCACAGTGAGCACGTGGGATGTGTCACGATGGTTATAAAGGGAGAAAACTCAACAGAGGTAGTTTTCATTAGCAACTGGATGCAGACAGCAGGAATGTTTGAAAGACGCCCTAGAAGCAACTCAAATATGCCATGCCAAGTAGAAAACATTTAGCAGAAAAAATAGTTCAAGTCCCATGCAAGTGCCTGAGTCAGTGGCAAAGATCTGGCATCAAGTGGGGCACAATCAAGCCAACAGACATAAACAGCTTTGAATCATGCCCTGTGTATGTCATAGAGACCACTTTGGGATTATTACTTACTGTTTAATTGCCAGTGCTTACTTCAAAGGCATGTGAAATCCTTCTGACAGCCAGATTTCCACTTGGAAGAAAGTGAGACTAAAAGAGGTTAGACTTTCCCTTGATAGTTAACCTGTCTGTTGTCCATTACTTGCTTCCTCTTTTCTGTCCATGGTACCTCTCTGGTCACATTCATTTTGCCAAAAGAGCCCCTCATTTGTCCTTACCACATTCCTCTGGATGATACTGTTAGGAGTTGGGGTTGTTCAGCCTGAAGAAGAGAATCCTCCAGGGAGACCTTATTGCAACTTTTCAATATAGAAAGAGGGCTTATAAGAAAAATGGAAAAAAGACTTTTTCTCAAAGCCTGTAGTGAAAGGACAAGGAGCAACTGTTTTAAACTGAGGGTAGGTTTAGATTGGACATAAGAAAGGGAGGTGGACTAAATGATCATACCTTCCAGTCCAAACTATTCTATCATTCTATGGTTTTGTGATTCTGTGAAGTAGCCTTCATACCTGACAGGTACCTGCCGGCTGACTGTCTAAGAGGAAAGAAGGAGAAAGTAAGAAGGGCATCTTTGAGGGAGGGGGGAAGAGGTTAGTTGCATTTCTGTGTCATATGATGGCATAGTTTGATACCTGATTTAAAGCACATTCCATGAGAAGAATGTGGATAGTCAGAAAGAAGAAATTGGCCTTTTCCTAACTGATCTCTGAATCAGGCAGGGCCTTATGGAAGGAGGAAGAAATTATTTCCTTCTTGAGTATACCTGAGCTGGCTCAATTGGGAAAAGCTTGTGGAGAACAAGGAGCAAACAGAGGAAGAGAGGCATCTGGCTAAAAGCCCAGGGCATGAGGACAGGCTGAGAAATTTCCTGAGGGGAGCTTGGAGGTTTGCCTCTGGCAGGGAGCACAGCCAAAATGAAGCCTCAGAAGTGACAGAAAAAAGGACTTTTTTTGGGATTCAGTGGGGATGGAGTTCATGCAGGAAGTGACAGGAGGTGGTGGGAAAGAAAGATAGAGGCAAAAAGACCTCCCACAAATCTCTGAAAGGCACAGTGGGGAGGACTCGTTTGCAAATCTTTTCATTTAATGTCTCACGCCGATCTGAATTTCACTGTTTAATGAGTTACGTTGATGGCATGTATTAGAAACCTAGCTGTTGAGATTGGATCTCATCTTTTGACTTGCTGTATTCAAAAAAAGGCATGGTCTGATCTGTCTCCAGGCCCTGACTTAACTTGGGGGTCCACCACAACACTCATAACACAAGGCACATGGCACTTGGCAGAAAGTGAGAAATCTGCCCTCTGCCTCCCCTCACTTCCTCATCTCTTGGTTTTGCTAAAAAACTTGAAGTTAATTTTTGTACAGTCTGTGGGAAGGGGATGATATGAAAGCTTCCAGCCTTGAAGTGCATCACCCTAAACCTGCACTGCAGGAGAAAAGACAGGGACAGAAGGAATTGGACAAGGTCTAGAGGTCGTGCTCACTGTTGCTGCTTTCTAATTTTGTTTTTGGGTTGTTTTTGTTGGTTTGGTTTTTGTTTTGTTTTGTTTTTTGAGAAATGGGATAATTTAAGTTAACCCATAATGTCATCTCTTGGATCCCAGTCCAAAATATCTTATCTGTACTTTAAGCATGAAAGGGAGCTGAGCACCTCAGTCTGGCCAGCAGCTAAATGTCTGAAGAGATGTACATGCTCTTCTAGAAAGGATAAGAGTATTGGGGGGTGAGTTCTCCGTGAGTTCCTCTATGCTCTTGTAGGTCAAACTGAATGAGTTGTGAGAATACAGTCTAGAGAGGGATATAATTATTGCATATTAATTAGATGTCTACCTCAGCACTGAGGCAGACTCTTTTTGTGGATCTTGCTCTAAAAACACTAAACTCCCAGATTTCCCAAAGGTCCCACCAGGATCTTTGTCTACTGATTCATTGTTTTTCAACTTCTAGATGCTTCCAGTTATATTTTTGGACACCAAAAGAGCCTTCAGGCTCTTTTACTCTCTTCAACAAAGGATCTAAAGAAGGTCAGAGAGAGAGTAGAATTAGAGTGAACAAAAGGAAGACATTTTTCACAATGAGGGTGGTGAGACATTGGAACAGGCTGCCCAGAGAAGTTGTGGGGTTTTTTGTGGCAGGAGCTAAGACTCACACTGCATGCTAAACTACATGAGTCCACTGCAACTGTACATGACCAGAAGAAAACTGCTTACCAAGCACAACCTTCCCTGTTTGCACCAGAAATGCTCACAGCTTGTGTTCCCAGGAGCCTTGTTTCCTCTCTGGACTGGTCAGATACACTCCTTTCCACAGGTGACAACCCAAAAGAGAGCTGCTGTTCAGCTAAAGTGGTGGGAATCCTCTGTGTGGTCTCCGTAGAGTCCCTTCCCCATGTAAAGGAGCTCAGTTGTACTTCAGGTCTTGGTTGGCCACACAAATCGAGGCAGGTCTCTCTTCTCTTTAGCCCCTAAACAAATCCATAAAATGTCCTGTTGACTCTGGTTTTTTGAGCGTTCTGAGTCAGGAAAAGGACCACCAACAATTTGCAGCAAATAATGTGGAGTGTACATTTGAGAAAAGTACTATTTTGCTGAAGCACGTAAGCTCTTAATGTCCTTGGGAAAAGCCAACATAAAGTATTTTTATTGCAATAATAAAACTTAAAACTTGAAACTTGTGTGTGGTAGAAGGAGGAAGCAAAAAAGAGGGTATGTGACAAGCGCTTCTATGATACTGCTACACAGGGCACGGAGGAAAGAAATATCAGAGATGACAGACATATGTCCTAAAAGTGACTGCTTGGAAATAACCTTCTAAGCATGCTTGGGAATTTAGGACATCAATTGAAATCCATATTATCCTTTTCATGGAAAATACTGTCTTCTCAAAAATCTTTGTCTTCATCCTTAATCAGGGCATAAATCAAACATTTGGAAAAAAAATCTGATGAGGCAAAAAGTTCAACATGTTTTAGAAAAATATTGTATCATCTTGAAATGTCTTGTTTATTCTATCTGTTTAATCTTTTTACATTAATTTGCATTGGTTCATGTTGCCCTTGGTGTCATGCATAAATGCCTCACTACAACAAATGGATGTCGCAACATGGCCATCTTGTTTTTAGAATACTCAAATAGTTTTATTATACATTTAAGGTAATTAAGGACAGCTGCTTCTTAGTACTAATGAAAACATGCAGACATCACCCCCCCCTTTTATTTTTTTTTTGAGATAAATTTGTTCTGTTCACCTTATCTTGAAATAGGCTGAAATTTCACGCTTTTTTCCCAGTTGAATTCACTGAAAAACCTAAAAGGGGAACTGAATACCTCTTTTCAGTTTGACTTTAGGTTATGGGGATGGGAGCATTTTATAAGGAAGAGTGGTTGCTTGTGGTGTTGTATTGAGGGGAAGTTTATTCCTGTAATGAAGTCACTATAAAAAGGAAAATGATACAAGGATACAGGAAGGGAAAATATTTATCTTACACAGGCGATTAAGCGTATTACAGGAGTTCTGGCCAAGATGTAATATGCATTATTTCAGTCAATGTTAGGTGCTAAAGCAACAAAACTCCCTCTCTTGGACTTGAATCAGTCCAGTGAGAAGTGTTTTGGGGCTCTATGAAAAACATGGAAAAGTGCCATAAAAATATACTGCATTTCGGTTGTGTGACAGTGTTTGTATCATAAGGCAATATGACTAGGAACTCTCCATGGACCCTAACGTTAGTGTATGTAATATGAGCAGAGAGAAGCAACCGAGTGTACCAGATTCACCTAAATTTCCAGCATCTCTTTTCCAGACCTCCACACTTGCCAGTTCATGCAAAAGCAAGTCTTCTTCAGAATTACCACCTTCTCCCATTCCTTTTTATGACCCATTGCTTCACTTTTCAAACAGATTTATTGCAGTCAAGATGGACTTCAATGCTTTTTCTTGGTGTTGGGGTCCTTAATGTGGGGGTGACCTGCAGACTTTTATTTCCATTAAATGTTGATGGAAACTGTTATAGCCTGACAGGCAGCAAGGGCTGCAAGAAAAGCCATAAGGAACCTGACTGTTTTTGGTTTTGTTTTTTTTTTCAGTTCAACTTCTTTTTTTCCAGGATTGAACTTCATTAGCTGGCAAGAACTCACAGAGACATACACATTCATGTGATTTTTCCCATCTTGATGGGGACTTTTGTGATGGCAGTAGTCAGGCTATTTCAGCTGAGGATAATGTAGCTTGCTCTTAAGGCCCCCTTGTTAAAAATATGCGGCTTCCATGTGGTTATCCTACATAGGAAACCAAATCCTTTCAATGGTCTGCTGGAAATCTGCTCAGCCACCTGAGATTCATTGTGGATGAGAGTGTTTACAATGCTTGGTGTAAGTATCTCCACTCAGATGTCAGCCAGGGGCCTTGTTAAGTCAACAGGAGCTTTTCCCATTGACTTCAGTGTCCTCTGAAGGAGCCTAAAGGTGGTGAATGTTTCAGTACCTCATTGTGTGGAAGGCTCATTTTATTGTTAAGGCACTGGTGTGGGCACAGGGGAATTCTGCTGGGCCCCTAACCTGTACAATTAAGACAGAGGTAGGGTAAGGCAGGTATCTGATTGTCATCATTTTGATAATTCATTGGCAATTCAAAAAAACCCTGGAAAAAAAAAATTAGCAATTTTGATGCCTCAAAAGTAAAAATATATGTTTTGTTTAATTCAGAGTGATTAATCATTTTTACATTGTAGAGCTTCATTTTCTCATGCAAGCGAAGCTTCTATGGATACATGGTCTGTGTGTCTTCCCATTTTAAAATTCAACCTTAGACAATTTAAGAGAAGGCAGAAAAGGTGCTGAGAACTCTAGCAGGCATTTCATCTGCTTTAAACTGTCTTATTACTGAAAAAAACACGTATTTTGGGACACTGAGGCACATTGCATAATTCTTTTCAATTCACTGAGTTTCAAAACACCCAGATGTTCAATGTCAGGGTTTCTCCTAAACGACCTTTTCACAACTCTTGAAATGTAAAATGCTTTCTCCTGATGGCATTTCCAGTATTTTTAAAATGCTCATGCATTTTTTCTTATAACCCAGGATGATTTTCATAACAGTGAAAGTATAAAAAGCAGCTTTTCTACAGTTTTATGTCTGCTTGATATGACATTGGTTTCTCATAATGTAAGCTTTGACTGATGCTTCTCCTGTGAATGGAACATTTTCAGTGTCTTTCTCTTGTATGTATTCTTCTGTGCTTAATGTTTACAGCCATTCCTTTCCGAGTATTCATACTGTGTCTAGTACTATGGTCTTCCAACCTCTCCATAGCCCTGTGGATGTTATCTTAACATACAGAAGAGTAGGCACAGCTCATGACGCCCTATTTTTTTCTCCCTCTATTTTATTATTTTTTTAACCTGTCTATAAAGCAGGGTCTCTGCAAATCTAAAATTAGAAAGAAAAATATACATGCTCTGGCAAAACTGAACAAATGCAATTGTGACAGGAAGACCCCAGTGGCTCAGGACATAAAACATTTCGGAGTTCAGGAGTTTAGTCTTACAAATGAACACACACTTTGCAAAGCAATAAAAGTGAAACAAAGCTAGCAAACAGGCAGAACTTCCACTTTAGTCTCTATGGTGGTAACAGATCCCTTGAACTAGCTTCCCATTGCTTATATCTGAACCTTTCTTGGTTCAAGATGAAGAACAACCTGCCTGTAACTCTGTCTGGGCCTAGATGGATCCAGGAATCCTCCCTAGACCCACCAGGTCTCATTCTTCATCTCCATCCCCTGGTGCAATTCAGGGAATGACAGCCTGGAGGATGTAGGAATTTGACCACACCAGATCCAGGCTACATCAACACAGAGGCAACACACTTTGTGATTGCCTCACAAAAGGCTGTATATGAAATGAAGTGTCTTGAAAGCATTACATTTTCTTGAATGTAATCTTTGGGAGAAGGCTGAACTTAGCAAACCAACACAGTATAATTGGTGTAAGTAACCAATTTAAATGCAGTAAAGCAGTGTCTATAGAGTTCATATAGACTAAAAGACATTAGCCGCTTAAAAAAACCCAAATAAGAGAATTCCCATCAAAACATGTGTTTAGAGTGTAAGATTTGCATTCATGAGAGTTTAAGTGACACTGTACTTGATGTTTCCAAATTTTACATGATATGCTTTTCTTCAACTCAGAACCTCTTTATAAATTGCAGTTTTACTCAATATGAGAGCTCAAATGAACAATTTATGAGATAAACAAATAAATGACAGCTCAAAAATGAACAATTTTTTAAAATAACTCGAAAATAATTTCTGCTTTTCATTTTTTTCCCTAAAGTTTCTTTTCTTCTCCAGAAAACAACTCTTGTGAAAAATATTTGATTTAGTAAAACTTTATTTCTTCTCTGAGCTGCAAGTATGTATGATTTGATGGACTGCTTTGTGGCTTACACTAAAATCTCGATTTCCATACCCCCATGACATAACATTTTAAAAGAAATGTTCTTGTAACATAGCAGGAGAAATGACACCTAGTACTTGCCATGCTCACCCAAAGGGAGCATTAAGAGCTTTGGAAAAGGAGAGTAATTTTCTTCAACTATGATCTCCAGTTTAAGTTATACACTGGGATACCTGGGCTGACCTCTAGCTACTGCTCCAGGAGGGCACAAGTGTCCCATAAGTTATCTCTCTATCACATCAGCCCTTTCCAAATACGTTTTCTGAGCATCCCTGAATATCTTGAATGTCACTAGGTACTGCATTGATGTGTTTGAATTCCTCTCCATATCAGCACTATTATAGGACCAGGGTTCCCAAGCACAGTTTTACTGTTAAATAATAATAAATTTTGGTTTTATTTAAGAATTGAAGTATAATTTTATCACAAAACTAAGTTCTCAACTAATGTGCCTCGTTCTTCTCTCCCTATCTCAAACCTGACTTCCTGTACTCCATTGTATATAACATAAAACAAAACATAAATATATGGGGGGGTAGGTGTCAGCTAAGAAAAATGCACTGATCTATGCACACATGCCCAACTCATGCAAAATATACAGGAGCAGAATCCCACCAAAACCAAACCAAACCAACACCAAAACAAAGCACACAAAAGAATCACAATCTAGAATACCCTAGCTGATAGTGACTTCAATTTGGAAATGAATTACTTTGTATAACCCCAAGTACCTGAATACCATATCACAAACCAACAGGAACAGCAGACTTTGAAACTGCAGCATAACTAGGACTACTACTGATGAAAATGGATTTTCACACACAGGGGGCTGGAACATTTGAATGCCTGCTAGAAGCCAGGGGCTGACCCAATTTTGTGAGTGTACACATGTTTGTGAGCAGGTATTCAACCTTTCCACTTGAGTAGGGCTTTTGTGACCCGCACAACATTCCTGTAGCAAACACCAAGTACCGTCACTGGAACCACATCTTCACCTCACTCAGCGGTGGCCAGAGGCACGTTGCTCACCAGCCAGAAGTGGTTTCTGTGATGCACCTTATGAAACAATCAACTGTTCCCTCCTGGTGACAGTCAGGATAGGAGAAACCACCAACGCGTGTCTTGGCAAGGATCCAAATTAAATACTTTCTCCTGCAGCCAGAGGAAGGAGGAAGAGTGAATTGAAAAGTACTTACTCTGGAGGTGAGCAGATTCCCAGTGCAAAGTATTTAACTTGCAGCCTAAGTTGGGAGTGATTGAAAGCTGGTGTCATTGGTGAGGTTTCTGGAGGCCTTTTCCAAATGATCTAAAGGATGCAATCCTAAATCCTATTGGAAAATTGAAGACTACAGTTGTTTAAGTTGTTCTATCTTTTTTTGGCTCCAGAAATGAAAAATCAAAGCATTTTTATACCAGCACTGCAATAAATTTTTATGAGAGCGCTGCAATGGAAGCAAATAGGCAATCATGCATCTTTCGCAGAAACAGCAAAGAATGTCAGACCCTCACTTTGATACTTTACTAAGTTACAATGCTCACTCCAGTCGTATGAGACACAGGATTAGTCATAATTTCTGCCAAACTAGTTTAGACTCTTCCTGCCTTAAATTACAGCAGACTGCTGTCACTCCTGTGCAGAAGAACACCATCATGTTCACTAAGCTCCAACACTTTCCCACTGTAAGTTCATTTCTGAATTGCGACTCCACTTTCAGTCTCACAGGCTGAGTAGAGTCATGACGCAGCTTTGGAATCCATGGCCCAAGCCTATACAGGGATACTGTGCACTTAATCTTTTTAAAGCATTTGAGTTTGCAAAATATGTTTAAATATCATTTGAAGTGGACAGAAAGGGATGGTTCTCTCACAGGTTAGATTTCCCTGAGTATTATCTAAATCAAGTCAAAGCAAGGGGCAGACTGAAGAAGTTCTACCTGTTAGTGTCCTAATTATTGTGTGCTAGAGGGATTTTTCAAGAGTTGTATCACAAGCTGTCTTCCACTGAGTCTCTACCCTAAAATATGAAGAAATAAGAACAGAGATATAAAGAATGGGAGTGACTGATGATTTTTTTACCATACAGTACTTCTCCTTCCTGCAAAGAGTACTGACTGACAGCAAAGAGGACTGACTGGTAGTTATTTATTTCAGCACATCTTCAAATAATTTATACATAGTGCCAGAGGGACCCAGGCACTGGGCAACAGAGATGTAGGAAAAAGGATCCAGTTGGACATCACTGAATTGGCATCAAGGCTATGCTGATAAATGATGTTTCCACAAACTGAAAAATCAATGCAACACATGCAAATCACACATTCAGCTGATTCTGCAGTGTGCAGAAGTTAGTTGACATGTTTATCCATAAAGAGTAGGTGTATTAGTGAACTGTCTTCTTAGGTTCCCTGTAAGTCATTAACTTGGGCTGCGTTAAGGAAATTAACCTTTCAGGCATTTTTCTTAATAGTTTAGACTTCTCATAAATTGTTTTGTGTACAGTCCTTACGCTGGAAAGACTTTCTTGCCAGACCTTTTTTTTTTCTTTTCTTTCTTATTTTTTTTTCCTAAAACCCAGTTTTCTTCTCCTTTCCTCAGCATTTTAGGCAGGCTTGTAGTACTACTGGCAAGTTTCCAAGTGTTTAATTTGGAACATGATACTTTTTGTTAAAAAAAAAAAAATAGGAAAATAAAAAAAGAAGTCTAGCTGAAAGATCAGAAGAGTTTATGCTGGAGCTGCAGTGAGCTGCTCAGGGGAGAGTTGAACTCTGGTGAACAAGTGCCTGAGGGCTGGCTGGGGAAAGCAGTTTAATTCATTCTTGCTCGCTTTTTAGTTTTGGGATAAAATTGCAAGGCTGAAGTCAAGAAGCCATTGAACAGCTGTTTGCTGGAGGGCATCAGCAATTCAAGTCACTCCAGGACCTATGGATCATGATGCTGTTTCTGCTCCCTATGGGTTAAAGTAGGGAGCAGGGACATGAAAGCTAAGAGACACCAGCCAAAAAAGAGTAAAGAGACTTCAGCTACATAGGACTTTTTCCTTTGGGCATTTGTTGACAATAACCCTCATACTCTGAAGAGCTGTCATTGTAGCATACTCACAAGCTAAGCAAATGGATTCTGCTATATGAGGCAAAATGGATACATGAAGAGTTTTGCATAATTTGATCAACTTTCTATGATAGAATCATAGAACGGGTTAGGCTGGAAGTGACATTAGAGACTATCCAGTTCCAGTCCGTCTGCCATGAGCAGGGACACCCTCCACTAGACCAGGTTGCTCAAAGCCCCATCAAGTGCAAGGATTTTTATTTTTTTTTTTAACAACCTCTCTCAATTTCTTGTCTCCCCACAAGGAAAAAATTTAGATCTGCATTTCTCACTACAGATTTCCATCTTTCTCACCAACATTCTGAGTCTTGTTTCACTGGAAATCCTAGTTACAGGAATTCTTACTCCTCTTGGGTGCATAGGATTATTGTACATGAGCAGACAGAGTTTGTACAGAGTAACAATGGCCCTCTTTTAACAAGTAACATGTTGAGGGTGACAACAGCCTGGTCCTTGCTCTTCCCTTCATAGTCGTTGAGGAGAAAAGCAATGGCGTCAGAGCAACTTATAGCCCTCCTGATGGATTTTCTAGGAAACTCCAGGTGAACTCTTGCTTGTGATATTCCCTTTTGCATGTGCTATCAGACCTCCACTTTCATAATTTGCTTTTTTGTTTATTTACAGTTTTGGCCAACCAAACAGCTTGTTAAGGAGAAAGCTGAATGTTCGATTACAATGAGGATCTTGGTAACTACAGGCATATTAACACAAATTAGCCAATTCAGATGAAAGTTTTCATTTGCACACCTCCCTCTATTATTATGCAGTTACTACTTTTTGTGGTAGGTCTTAATTGCACCTTAAACCAATTTTCTGATACTGCAAGCATCATTGAAACACTTTTACATAAAGACTCATGCAGAAAAAATACATTGTACACCAAAATGCAGTCTGGTTAAAGGAATACAAAGTCTTACCTTCCTGCCATGACCGATGGAATTAAGTACTATGAGTTCTATATTTTTTGAGTGTTTAAAGTTCAGCGCTAGGTGTAATGGTTTAAAAAAAAAATAAATAAAAAAATTTAATAGGCTGAGGTTCTTGTTCCTGAAAGGAGATTGCCTTATGGTCAGTGGAGATCTAGTTAGTGGACTGTGGGTGAATTAATTACATTATAACCTGGGTGTCTAAAGTATATTTGAAAGATTTCCTAAACATTCCACTTTCTTTGTATACTAAAAGGAAGTTTGAGGAACTCTTTTCAATTAAAAAAGTCTGCAACATAGGCACCTGAGTTTAGGTGAGATAAAATCCATCCCCAGTGACTTCTCTGAGTTTTCAGACAGGCCATAAGTCCAGTGAATACAGTAATGTCTTGGCCATGTTTCGCCAAATTAAGGAATTGGATTGAGTCACTCCTGGGATTTAATTTTTATTTTAGGACCAGGAATAGTGATTTATTCTCCCTAGAGGGCCTTGTTCATTAACTTCTTTGGAGATTTCATATATGCCTGGGCCTTTCCTGGTAATATAGTCATGTGAAATTCCTGGCAATCACTACCATTATGGCACATTTTGCTCCGTCCCATGGGACCAAAACATCCTGTTTAGCTGTTGAGCTGTTACCGTGACACGTCTGAAGGTACTTTAAACCAGAATGAAGTGATTTCAGTACAGCCTTAAAATGTTCTGCTCCCTCTGGTTTTGTTGGTCTATTCTATAGGTGGGCAAGATTCGGCACCTTGTAGGAACTGGTATTTTGTCCTCAGGTATGTTTCTGTTTCATGAGGTCCCAGTGGTGCACCATAATGCATCCACCTCTCTTAACTCAACAGAAGTCTCAGGTCACTCATCCCCTGGATATGTGTTTTATGGACAATAGGCATTCAGTGTTAGTTTAGGGTTTTTAAGAGATCATTCTCTTGCAGTATATGAGACAAAGTCTGAGATCCATCTCACCTCATTTTAGACACTTACAGTTTAGATCTCACCAGCTGACTAGGATCCCTCAGTAGCCCTATAGCAATCTCTTCTGACGGGTAAGGAGAGAAACGGTCCTGATTGGGCCCATTTAATGAGAGACATCTACTTTAGAAGGAAGTAATGTGAGCTTGATTTCACTTCAATAAAGGCTCAATACAAATGTCTACACAAGGCTCTTTGCCCTGCCCTTGAGCATCCATTCTCCTAGTTGTCATTCTAGTAGCCTGAAGGTCTCCTCTGTCCTATCCATCAACTCCTTTTGTGTGTCTTGGACACTCTACAGCATCTCAAATAATAGGCATACGGATTCCTGTGTGTAAGCGGCTGCTTTTTAACCCATGTATTCTTCTCAGATGCAGATGTCTTCAATTATTCAAATTAATATAAGCTTGACTGAATGGGGAAGAATGGTCAAAGAAGTTGTTCATTTTTCACAGGAATGAAATGGGAAGAAACAGTTTCAGTTGTTGGCATCAGTACAGAGTTCCTATCTAATTGCCATTGGACTATCATGATGCTCATATGAAAAGTAACAGATAACATATTGCTAGGCCTAACCTAATTTCAGAATTACTTCTTTTTCTAGTCGCTGACTTTACAGTCTTAATTTTATTTTATCAGTGTGATCTTCAATGAACCAGTCTGTGATGTTGAAAAAATATTAATATGAACTCATATTTCAAAGACATTCTGTCCTTCCCACCCCTTCAATGGGACCACACTCTGTTTTTTCTTTTAGCTTGCTCAGAAATGTTCCTTTTTAATAAATATTTATATTGATGATGTTTGTGAACTTATTCACACAAGAAAAAATAATTTTCAGGTAACACATTTTCAGTTATTGATAATTGCAAGCTGCGCCTCCTAATGTAATTATAAAACTACAGAAGTTTTGCATATGTCAGAAGTGGCACTGTTTTTCTACTTCTGAATGAAACTGAAAATAGAGTTTAGCTTACTGATTAACAAACACGCCTATTACTCAGTATTTAGTTTTCTGTGTGTAAATGAGAGCTGAGGGATCTAAGGTCAGTGGAGACCTAGTGAATAAAATAGAATGCCTGCATTTGGTCAGCTGAATTTTCACAAAATGTGCCTATGGCCTGATTCAGCTGCTTTAAAAAAATCATTTCATGCTATTATAGGTATGGCTTCACCGTGATATGTGTACCCCAAAGGAAATGGGTCTCCTCTACTCCCTATTTCATATTTCATATGAAATGGATTTAAGTGCCTATGCTTAAGGCAACTGAATATAGCTCCTAAATCTCTCAGATGAAAACTGGGTATAGGCAGTAAATACAGGTCTCTAGGTCTGTGAGATGAAACCTACCCTGAGAATTGAATGCAAAGTATCTGAGACTAGTACTTAGACTTTGCATGCTTTAGGACTGATCTCAGGAGAACTTTTTTCATCTGTGTAGTTGTGCTCCACATAAGTGAAGCGCCTTCAGGCTTTTGCAGCCAGTGTCCACTTGCCGTCAGCTTGCCTCAAATTTCTTAGGTAAGCTATGGGCTTTTTTCTATCTTTTGTAGCACATTTTCCATTTTATCTTTTTTGTTAGACAATTAAATCTAGTAATAATGATATTTTAAAAAGCTCACCATGGTTAGTGATTCATTCCAGTGTCGAAATTCCATAAAGTTCAAGTCCTAGCAAAGTCGAGTTTGTTAGCCATGGCATCATGACTAATAAGGGGTATTGGGCCTGCAGCTGACCTGCAGTTCTGTGAACTTCAACAACCAGCTGACTTTCCTGTTTCCTGAGGGGTCTTGGGCTCTTTAGTGTCAACAGATTCCATTGTTGGGATTGAACACTTTCACTGCTCATATCAAATCATTGTTCATTTATTAGGTCTTTAGTATCTTCTTCCTCCTTTTCCCTTCCCCTCTCCACACCCCCCAAAAAAAAAGAAGGCTTGGACCCTAAAGCAATTCAGTCCCTCAATATATGCATTTGTTTCCCTGTCCCTTCACAAAATATGAAATTAATTTTCCCAACATGTCAGAAACACAGAAACACTTATGGTCCTTTTGTATATCACTATTTTTTTTAAATCTGTATAAAGCACTCATTGTAAAAACATCTGTGTCACTATACACAGATGAACAATAATTAGAATAATCATAGCTTGGTCCTATGGAGGTTTAAGCCATTATTACACACACAGGAACCAGACGGAGAAATACCCAGGCCAAAATAAACAGGTAAATAAAAGTGTAGAGTTAGTGAGGCAGGAAAAGCTGACACTACGAAGGAGATAAAAAGCAGCTTGGGAAGATTTTCACTATGTACCTGAAAGGGTCACATATTACCACAGAATCTCACAATAAAATCTTTCATAAATTTACCTTACTGCACAGCGCAGATCAAGGAAGCTGTCATCAGTCATTGATTATGAAGGAAAAAGATGATTCAGTGGATTGTAGGGGCTATATTCTAACTACAGGTATATGGTTCAGTTATAGTGATGATAGTGTTGTTTAAAGTAAAAAAAAACAAACACAACAATGCGCAATTCAAAACACATACTATTCAGGTCTGGTGAACTGTCTTCCTTCTCTAAAAGTAATGAAATGGCCATGGAGCAAATGAAGAAGTGGGAGTCTCTCCTTTCATCTGAAACATCTTACTCTGCACCCCTTCCACTAGCTGTATTCATTTGGAACAGGTTTGCAGTCTATGAGACCCTTCTACTTTGTGCTGAAGCTGCCCTGCGGTGGGCCTGGCCAGAATCCTTTATGGTGGTATCAGATTCCCCTAATAAACATAGTCAAAAATGTGTCAGATGTCTCTTGTTGGCTTCCAGTGGGATGCAGGCAATAAGGTTTTTGTGAGGGAGGGTGTGATGTAAAGAAATAGCAGGCATTTATGCCTGTACTTGCAATCCCAAGTAAGCATAGGATGTCTTACTGCAAAAGGATTGGCCTCCAACCTGGTATTAAATCCATTAATATGCTGGTGGCTTAGAAACTGTAAAAATAAGAGTTTAGACTTCCACCTGTACTGTTTGATTGAAATGATATGGGAAGTATATGTGCCTACTCCTATACCTGCATTTATAACATAATAATGTGTATCTGTATTCTTGTGTTGCAGGTCAGGGGCTGGGGTAATGTACATAGGGAGGTCTGGAGTGACAATTTGAAATGCAAATCCACCTTTGCAGAGATCCAAGAGTATAGTTTGAAGCGGAAAACCAGGAGAAGGACAGCCCTGCAACTACCAGCGTCCACATCTGTACTGCAGAATGGTCACGCAATGACAGTGGGTTGGTTGGGATGGAAATATTACACTGTGGGAAATCATGTAAACACACATGCTTAACACATGGTTACTCACCATGTCCAGGAGCAGAGGTCACTTACTATGCCTGCTCCAGGTACAATTTGTGCTGGTTGTCCTGGCTCTTAATGACCTGGGATAGCAATGGGAACTGATTAACGCACCCTGTGGGGCAATGAAGTGCCTTCCCCCAACTAGAAAAACACAAATCTGTTGTGTCTGTAAGAATATTTCCGTGTGTGCTCATCCATGTGGCCAGCCATGTACGTGTAAATGTAGATATGCGTTTGTGTGTGTGGCTACTGAAAATACATGCTCAGGTTCATCACTGGACAGAACGGGAGCCACGGAACTCAGCTCTGCTGGG
Organism: Psittacus erithacus; assembly: GCA_009867235.2. Lineage (NCBI taxonomy): Eukaryota > Metazoa > Chordata > Aves > Psittaciformes > Psittacidae > Psittacus > Psittacus erithacus. The sequence goes on along the minus strand of WYDI02025471.1, from coordinate 29,485 downwards.
CTCCAGGACTTGAAAATATCTTAACAGTCTGGAAATCTTGTACTGAAATAATTTTGCCTTTTTTCTCTCTTTTTTTTTTTTTTTTTCCTAATTAAAAATGCCTTTTTAAAATCAAAGGTATTTTATTTTATTTCTTAGAAAAATCCTTGTCTTCAGTGGAGGACCTATGCATATCTCCGTACAGCATGAAAGCAAGTTTTTCTCTGAGTATACTTTTTGTTCATTTACTCCAAGAACCTTTCTATCCTATCTCTCTTCCTCTGTTTTAGGATTCCTTGAGGGTATGTATTAAATGAGATCATGTTTGCAGGTATTGGCAGAAAAGGATGGTTAAGTACCACGGTCAAATACTTTTTTTTTCCCTTTAGTAAAAGAGGGTCTATGAGACTCCATCAGCAAAACGTATGCGTTGCACTAAGGTTTGGATGGAAACATGTAATCACATCTGCCGTGACTAAATACGTGGAAGTCCTAAGACTAGAAATTGCAGTGTTCAGGATAAGGGGCACAATCTCAAAATGGCCAAGTCAGATCCTGTGAAAAACTCTTAGTAGGAGAAGTTGTCAGAATTGTCCTTTTAATTTAAAGTCGGCCAGGCCCTTGATTCCATCTGATTCCAGCACTTGTGTGAATCAATCCTGTAAAGGAATAATACTTTAAAAAATCATACATAAAGACATCTGATATACTCAGTTTTACCTGTGTTAAAACAATAAGGTCTACATACTTATAAAATGTGACTGTTGCTGTTTACAATAAATAGTCAAGGACTTCTCTATTTATTTGCAATGGGAAATTCCTTTGTCCATGCTTCAGAAGAAAGAAGCATAGAGGTTTTCCTACACCTCAGGTTCCTTTAAGTATGATGCTTCTCAGTGCTAGAAAGGACAAGAAAACCCCTACAGCTGCTACCACCAATCCTCAGTAAAAGGAAATATAACTCTGTGAATTTCTATGGAGTGGGAATATCACCAGCAGTTCCATGCAGCCTCCAGTTTGGAAGATGTCTAGCAGCAGCAAACAGAAGATTGTGGGAGGCAGAAGAGATAAGAATTTAATTTCCCCATGTACTTCAACCTGTCTTTTGTCTAAATTAAAGAGTGATCAAGTGTTGAGAGGCTAGTTACTTACATTCTTATAAATTGGAACCATCTCAACTGAGGAAGATGTTTTTTTCTGTTGCTTTTCATATTGCAGTGCTTTTTATATCCATCAGTAGATTTGCAAAATGCTGTTATCAAAATATACCTATTCTAGAGTGAGCAAGGTGTGATCTTACATGGCATCCTCTGCTTCAAAATAATTTGTACAAGTTTGTCATGAGATAAACATGACCAGCATGATGCAGGCTGCCACCAAATTCTGTTTTAGGGGTTAAGCCTGAACAGAGAAATACATGACAGAGAAGCCAAATCCATCCCACATTTAGCTTGCTCAGTAACTTCATTGTATACCCTTTGCCTAAACCACATCCAATTCACACAGACTTAGTGTGACAATCAGGCCCACGAGATTCACTTGAGAGACATGTTGCAACATGCTCCAAAGGGGAAGGGCAAACATAATTACTTCAATAGAAAAAGTACAAATTCTATAAGTAAAATGCTGACAATTTCTTAACCACAAAATCTGGAGAGGTTAGCAAATAAGACACTAGCAATTATTTAATCATAATGTCTGGAGGAGCTACCTATTAGGATATCAACAATTATATAACCACATCATCCAGAGAACCCAGTAAATTTGAGCTCTTTTGAGTATATAAATGCAGTTTCTAGAGATCTAGTAAAAACCAAAGAAGATAGTAACAGTTTTTTAATCACAGTGTCTGGAATATCAACATAACTGACAAATTTGCTTCAGGATTCAGAGAAGCAAGCAAGAAGTACCATCCCCCAGATCTCCCTGGAGCATGCATAGACTTTAACATAGAAGCAAACTTGAGCACAAGACCAAAGAGTTATGGCAGAAATTTTGCACTGTCTGCAAAGGTTTTTGATTAAGGCACATTTAAGAGAGCCAAATAGGATTTTTCATGTAAAAAAAGTCCCAGGTAGGTCTCTGAAAACTGCTTTTTTCTGTTTTCATATTTGTGCATTGGTTATAAAAGTACAAGAGAAGGGTACTTTGACAATCTAGTTGCTAACCTGGGACTTCAAAGACACGAGATCAATACCTTGCTCTATGAAGTAGTTTCTGGGTCACTGTGGTAAATTCACACAAACTGTCTATGCGTTCATCCTGCTGAAGAACAATGAGAGTGCTGTCCTGCCTTGCAGATCAAAATAATAAAGAGGATGAGAGATGTGAAGTGCGCTACAACAGAAAATTGAGGGATATCCAACACAGTTTGATTGGAATATGACAGCAGATCAAGATAAAATGGCTCCCTAAACAGAATTAAAATTGCATCAACAATATTTTGGGCTGAATAACATAAAAAACTGCCAAAAAAATATAAAAGACTTCCACTACAAACTTATCTTTATTTAAGTGGAAGGACGTCTTCTGTTTATATGGCATCTTTACCAGAGCCAGGCTTAAATCCCCAGCAAAAAGGTGCAAGTATGAGCTGATGAGCACCCTGAGCCAGATATGCTGACTTGCACTTATTAAATATGAAGGGTTTTGTATATTGTGTGGTTAAAAAAATGACAGAGGGCTCAGAGTGTGGATTAAATATCCTAACTCCCTTTAAGAGTTGCTGGGAAAATGAAGGCAAATGGTTTAAAGCAGGAGAGATTTAACTCGTAAATGCTTAATTCACCAATACGTATTTCAGGTTTCACCTGTACTTGGAGGTTTTCAAAATCCCTTACTGGAAAAGTCTCTGCATAGAAAGATCCATAAGGTATTTCCATTTTTAGTATGGGATGGAGATCCACAAGACATTTCTATTACTGGTATGGGATGCATGCACCACAGATTATGGCCAGGCAGCACCCAGTGACCTTCTCATTCAAAAGCTCCTGTGAAATTAGTAGTAATGGTGTCCCTCGCCTCAGCCACTGATCCTGATCCATTGCATGTCTTTATAACAGACTGATTGGTGCAAAAACAGCTGTCAGGGAAAGTCTGCTGATGTACTCCCTTGCACACCTTATACTCCTGCCCTTCACTAGCATTGTGCTCAGGGCAATGGGCCATGCGAGCATAGCCATTCCTTTCTCCTCTGCCTATGGGGATATGAAACCTGCACCTATAATCTTAGCATCATTTTTTCCTACACAAAAGATGGCCCTTCGACTCCTTAAAATTAATTAGATACTATCAATATGTAAATAAGTAATTATCTATTAATATAAAGTAATAGATAAGTTAAAAATGAGCAAGGTAAAGTTCTGTACTTTCAACAAGAAAGACTGACCATCCTCCCAACCTCAGTGATCTTCATTTGCAGAAATCTCCTGTAAGGCAGCAATCCAAGCCCACAGACTTTCCACTTTCTTGAAGAATGCTTCAGCTTTTGTTACATTTGGTGTAGGGAAAGCAGACTCATTCTTTGAAAGGCAGAAAGGGCCCAATATACATGCCATGAGGTAAGAGACACACAGTTAATTGTTGAGACATTTATTCTACTTATGTGTGTAAATAGGAAGCTAACTCCTTGAAGGACAGCAAGTAAGTCTCTTTCCTTTGTATTGACTATTCTGCTGATTTTGTAACTCTTCTGATAAACTTACTCCAAGGCTACTTGGAGCCATATTGACCTTTCCTGGCCAAAGGAAGTTAGAAGAGTAATAATAGTGTCATGATAACAGGAAATAGCAGTCTTGGAACCAGCCATGGTGGAAACGCAGCAGGACTTTCACTGAAGCAGAGAAGAGTCATACAAAAAGAGACACTGTCTCCTTTGTATGCCAAGAGATCCTTCCCCTCTGACTCCACCACCACCACCACTTTGGCAATTCACCAGCAAAGGAGCAGGACAAGCTCTTCAGAAGCACAGCTAACTCAGAATGAGCCTAGGATTTGCTTTGTTACTGTTTGACTACGTCCTGTGCACTCTTCTCCTTCCCCCCTTTTAATAAGATTGCTGTCTTCTCTGGCGCACAGCACACAAAGACAATATCCTCCAATGATGAGAGCTGTGCTCTGTTCCCCCTCTTCTCCTTCTGTCACTTAGCACAGTGCTTCTCTGTCAGACACTATTGCTCCCAGATTAAAACAATATATGACAAAATGATACCCACTGACTATTGACACTGGCAATTATATAAGAATTAAACAGGCTGTGTGTTTTGGACTAACTTCAAAGGCTTGTGGGATTCCCACACATGCTCAGAAAGCTGTGGGGTCTTTTTTAGTTCTCAGACATGTGGCTACTTCCAAGCCTGCTATTTCCTATTAACATGAAACTATTATTACCCACTTACTAAATGCTTCCTGTCACTATCCAGCCAGGAAAGAGAAAGTCCAAGATAACAGCATCAGAAAGCCCAAGAAAGAGGGCTGGCAGATGGGTCTGTTTCCTAAGAAGCCGTGTCCAGCAAGATTTATCTTACTTTCTGTTCCCCTGCCGGTGGGTGTGGTTGAAAGGCTGATGTAATTTCTATCAACGCTGGCTGTTGAGCTAAGCATCTGTAATAACAAGTGTGCAAACTTCTCGCACTGGCCTAAGGTATTGCACATCCCATGGGAAAAGTTCCTACTTGTTAACAGGCAAATCTTAAACCTGCCACAGCCCTCAGGCTCCCTCTTGGCTCTTGTTTAGTGAATCATTTTGCAAACTCTGAGTGCAGTTAGACCACTGTGTTGAAGTTGGTGAAGAAAAAACTTGTAAGTATTGTGTTTCCAATAGCTTCTTGAGATGTGAATGGCTATACAGGTATTTTTATATGACATCCCTTGCTTCAGCTATTTAATATATCAATGGCTTTTTAACAGACATTGCAAAAAGTGATAAAAATTCCCTTTTTCAACAGAGGCTGGCCTGAAGCCTGGATTTTCTGCTGTATTCAGATTTTTGAGTCTCATCGAACTGGTGTGTGAGTCCAGTTAAGGATGAAGATCTCAGTGAGACTAAATTTGAAGCAGAAAGCACTTTGTGTTTCTATGCTTTTGTAGAGAGACTATCTTAATGTCTTTCTAGTCAAGAGAGGTCATTTATGTGCCTGCTTTTTGAAAATCTGGTCCTTAAGGATTTGCCTAAGAGCATGGTAAAACCATGTAACAAAAATAGGTCTTGAAGATGATCCTCCAGCTTTTTCCCATATTTCTTGTCTTGAAATATATGGAAGTTAATTGCAAATAAAAAAAAAAAAGGGAAAAAAAAAGGATAAAGAGAAAACAAAAAGGAGAAAAAAATATTCCAAAAGGAGTTTTGAGTTCAGTGGGATCTGGACCAGAGCTACACAGTGGGGGTGTCAACATGAGCTTGGAGGGGAACCTCTGTGGTTTTAATTCAGGCCTCTCATTACAGTTTCAGTGGTCTACATTGAGTCTTTCTGCCTAAGGGCTGCCTGTGGCCAGGCTCCTCGGAGCACATTGTCCCAGCCCATCCTGAACTGCACAATATGGGCCAGATCACCCTGATGCTCCCTGCGGGGATGCAAGCAGCACCAAGCCAAAAAGCATCTCTTTGCCTTTGATGGCTCTTAGCACATCCCTTCCTAGAGGTCAAGAGCCTCCCTCAAACAGCCATCTGAGACCATAAGGCAAACACAGAGTCTCAGCTGCCAGCAGCCCTTCTGTTATTCTGTGCTTCTATTCTTGGTCTCATCTTCCACAACGTAGAGTGCAGGGGTTAACTGGGATGCTGTCCATGGAGCTCCAAGGCATTGCATTTTCCAAAATTCTCTCAGGTCACAGTGCCTTGGTGGTACAAAGAAAAATAAAATACAGCCTGTTGATGTGGGGAGCAAGAGAGAAATGAAATGTCATCACGGCAGTGTCTGTCCAGAGGGTTAAAGCACTGGGCAAAATGATCTGTTTAATATCTCAGCCCCTGTGCAGATATGCAGCCTGTTCCCAAGGTTAACCACACAATGCACGATATAACCCTATTATTACTGCTTCTATTATAGGCAGGCATTCGCTCAAGGTGAAATCAGGCTTTGCTCATGACACAAGGAGAATATACATGTAGCAGGAGATGGTCTTCTCTGCACACTTATTTAAACCCCAGCATCTCAGGAAAACTAGCAGAAAGACAATGAGGAATTGAACCCAGCTGAAGAGCCATTTGAGGAGGAGTAACTAGCACTTCCAGACCTTGCACCCTCAATAATACTTGAAAATCTTGAAAGAGCTTTTGGGAATCAGACCACTGTCTTCCAGGCCTTGACCTGCTGCTCAATAAGACCTCTACAAGCATTGCCACTACTTCACACATCTCACCTTCTGAGCAGATTTTAATTAAAAGGTAGGAACAGATTTGGATGGGAAGAGCTCTCTTGTCATTTATTTGACAATTATCCCTCATTTGAGTAACACTTGTCTTTGGTCTATGTGACCTGTACCAAAGCCTCATTCTTCTTGGGTGGGCTTGAATCTTAGATGGATACATTCCCAAAGGTGATTTTAGCTATATGATGGCTGAAATACAACAGACATTGCTTTGAAATTGCACCCAGTTGTATATATACACCACACTGCTTTCACAAAAAAAATTGTCATCACATGCGAAACAAATAATCCAAAACAATACAGTATTGCCATTAAAAGCGTTATCATAATAAAAAATAATTATTAGATATTTTCTATTGAACTCTTAGGGAAAATCCAGCTGAAAAATATCACATTTAAAAAATATGAAATATTTATTGATGTAACACCACAGTAACAGGAACAGTAGCAATCACATCCAGGTCAGTAAAGAGCTGGCTTTTATATGGCAACATCTAACAGTAAACATGACTGCAATTAGTACTTTTAGTCAAATACTGCCTAGTGAACCTCATTGTCCCAGAAATCACTGGTAATTTATTAGCAAGAAGTTGCTAGCAGTTCCACTGCTTCTGCACCTGTTGGCACAGCAAAAAATTTCTGTGTAGTGCAAACACTTTTAAGTCTTTTAATAGGACCACAATATCATAGAGTCTTTAATTTTGCCTGGAACTGGTGGAGGTCACCTAGTCCAATCTCACAGTTCAAAGTAGTGGCAGCTACAGATGATTGGAACAGAGTCCAGATGAGTTTTGAATATCTGCAAGGATGGAGACTCCACAACCTCTCTGGGCAAACTGTATTCAACAACTATGACAGTGAAAAAGAAAAAAATATAGTGTTCCAACAGAATTTTGTGTACTTAAACATTTAAACTGGTTCCATTCTCTTGTGTACACAGCAAGTAAGTCATGTGTAGGTCATTTTTTTTTCCTTGGCAGGTGGTTCCTGCATTTGAGTTTGTGCCTGCTGGTAAGACAGCAGCAAGATATCAGGATGGATATCAAATTCCTACTTCAAGTTTCTCTGCATGAAGAAGAAGACTCAGAAAGAAGGTGCTGAACCAAACCCTGCTGAACTTTATGGAAATATTTCAAAGAGATGTGAGAAAATTCTCAGTCTCAATCTGTTTATACTTGGAGACAAGTGTATTGCTCACTCTAGGCAATGAAATCATAGTATTCGATTAGTTATCTGGTAAATACTGTTAATGATACTTACAACCATAAGCTATAGAAAGAATTCCATCCACTCCTTCTTACTGTAAACACCTCAATAATAGCTCCCTATTTTTTGTCTTGTAAAGGAACAAAGGACTGAAAGAGACCCCCTCAGGCCTGGAGACTATTGCAGACATGTTACTAACCGGGTAGCTCTCTTGGCTTGTGTTTTTCTCCTGTTGCATTTCTGCACATCAATTATGGCCCCTCTGAGCCCGCAGTCTATTGAGTTATACAAACCCACACAGCCCAGCTTCTTTGTTGTAGCCACTTAACTCACCAGGACATGTTTTGGCTTTTTTTATTTCCACTGGGTCACACTGTGCTCCTAGTTGAAAGGGAGGAGATAAATCTCTTTTTTCACAGAAAAAGAGCTTCTGTGCCTGAAATGTGATTTTATTTTTTTTTCCAACCTGAAACAATTAATTTAATAAAATGTATTACACCATCCCATGTTTAGCCTCATTGCCTAAAATTTCTTCATATCAAATGAAAAGAAGGAATCATATGTGGAGTAGAATTCATTGCTACTCATTCAAGACAGGTGAGATGAATTCACTTTCAGGATAATATCTGTATCTCTCTTATGAACATAAAGAGAGTGGATGGAGATCTAGTTAATGAAGTCTGAAGAGACACCCATCTCCCTCTGCAAAGGATGTCCAGATGTGATCAGATAAATGGCTCTCTGAGCTCCTCTGTTGAGATCACTCCTATCTTACCACAGAAGCTTCATCATTCATGTCGCATTGAGACCTCTATCTGAAGACACACTTCCTGTATCTGAGAAGCTGAAGTAATGATATCTGAGATCTGAAGTATTCATATCATAGCTATAGCACTGGACCTGTGGGAGACCAGTGTCAATTAGAAATGGAAGCTGGGCCAGGAAGAATTAAGCTACCATATGTATACATCTTAATCCAAATGCTGCATCCCACACCTATGGTACAATATTTTGTTTGTTTGTTTTCTTAAAATAAGCCTAAAAAATCCCACTGATTGAAGAAATGTACCATAGCTGGTGCTGCAGGTTTTAATTAAATGTATACATGCAATATATAAAGCAGGAGAGATAGGTTCAGGTGTTCAAGTGTCTAATGATCCATTCTGCTTCTTTGTATTCTTCTTATTCTTCACTTAGTTACATTTCGCACCCTCTTAATCTCTGCCTTCAGTGGCACACATCTATCCCAATGGGACCTCCCAAATACCAAAATATGAAGCTTGGACTCAGCTCATTAGCTGTTGAAGGGCGTATTTTTTTTTTATTATTATTACTTTTTGTGAAAAGGTGACTGTTTATTTTCACTGTGTTTTTCTTCCTTCTTTAATTCATCTGTTTTTGCACAGATGTAAAATGCAGATCTTTCGTCAAAAGAAGACTGAGTATAAAACCCCCAAAACCCAATTATCTGGAAATGGCCCAAGCCCATTCCAGTCTATTACAGTCTATTGGGAGACAAGTGCTGGCAAGTTTCTTCCAGATACATCATCAAATTAATGGCCATCAGAGGCCTTTCTTGAACAAAAAAAGGGAGGGGGTGAAAGATATAGACCCAGACAGGACATAAATGATATCACTGTGGCAGAAAACAAACCACCATCTGTTGTTAGTTATGGTCTTTCAGCTTGAAAGGGACAAAAAAAACAAACAAAAGAAATTTGTTATGTACATTGAGCTTGGAGGAGTGCAGGAACCATGTAGCAAAATGGGGTTTTGGCAATTCTACTACTGCCATAAATTTCTGCCTGCTGTTTGCTTGTTATATCAGAAATTTTGTTGACAGAGTGAGGAAATTCAGGGAGATGAGCTACAGAAATTAAAAACTAATAATAACAAAAGCAACCTTTCTTTCTCTTGCCTTAAACTTAGTGAAGAGAGAAACCATCCCCAAACATGAAAGAGTGGGACTCAACAAGAAGCCAACAGACTCCCACTACCCCAGACAAGGCACTGGGAAAGTTATAACCAGTAACCTTGTGGGAGGTGGGGGTGGTGGTTTCCAAAGTATCTGGAGAGTAAAATACTTCTTACCTAACTTTAGCTACTTATAAGTGAAACATCACCGATAGGTAATCCCCAATCACCTTGCTTTTCAGAGGTGCTTGTGTTTCTCTCTTGGAGAAATGAGAGTCTATACTCCCAGTTTACAGTAGGTATATAAAAATTAGGCGATCAAAGAGAGGCAAGGAGAATCTCACCCTAATTGTGTGATGAGCAACACTTCCATGGGTGCTTTTGAAAGGTTGAAAGGTACCTAACAAAAGCAGAGCTGGACTTTGCTCTCCTCAGTCAAATGGTGCATCACCAAGTGTGAAGACTCTCACTGATCCAGAGGAATGCCTCATGTTGTGAACAGTCTCCTTGAACCCAGTGAGATTACCACTTTAGAGGAATAAACTGTCTTCAGAGTGAAACATAAATGTTTATTTACTTAGGATAAGATAGCTCTGTATCAAAGTTCCTATATATATCACTTGATTTTCCAAATGTGCAGAGTACTTTATAATTCTGCATCCACTGGGGGCAGCTGAACAGCAGCACATTTGGTGAAGCTTAGTCCAACTGCAGTGCCTTCCAATGAGTGAATTGGCCACATGTCCAAGGCTTTCAGTAGAGATCAAGGGTTAGACCCTAGATGCCAGCAGCTGTCTCAGATATCAGAAGATCTCTATATTTGGGCAATTGAGCCACACACCTTGTCAGTAAAGCTAATACACCTCATGGAGCAATTGATCTCATCACCATCTGTACTTGTCAGATGTTTAACTTTCGTGTTTAACATACATAGATGTTTCATGAGGTTTTAGATGGCTGTGGCATCTGAGACTTGCTCACAGGGCTGACTGATGCAACACAGGAACTGAAAAGCAACTGTACCATTTTGGAGAAGCACATAAAGGTCATCTGGGTTTCAGCTCTACAAAGGATTTCAACTTTATGAAGGGTTTCAAATAATATTTGATGCCACTTGTTAGAGGCATAGATCCATTAGTTATAAAGTGACTGAGATGCCTACGTCTTACAAAGATGAAATTACTGCAGACTGAAGATATCTGTGTGGCACAGTAAGGTGCAGAAGACTGTCCATAGGCATCTGATGCCATTTTATATGTCTTTTGCTTTTTTGGATGGCCACATGTAGATATGACACGGAGTCTACAGAAGATTCATATTGTTTTGCCACAGAAGACTCTATAGTGACTAAATGACACAAAAAAATTATGATTAAGCAAATTAAATACACCCATGTAGTGCATTCATCTAGAGATGAATAACATCTTAAAGGTCCAGGCTTTTAGCCAAACCAACTTCCCTGTATAGTTTAAAGTAACTGTGTTTCAACAACCTGGAACATTAAGGTTTAAATTCTAAAAAAAAAAAAAGAAAAAGAAAAAGAAAAGAGAGATTTGGGGAACAGGGAGATGGCTGCTGGTCCTTCCAATTATTATGAAAGTTTAAAAATATGAAACCAGTGACTTTTTATTTAGTTTCAGGTTAAGAAATAATAAAATAAGGAGTTAAATGGAGATTGGGAAGGGGGTGGTGGAAATATCTCCTCTGTAATAGTGCTGAAGACACTGAAGTTCTGGGGTAGTGCCTGGAGAGAGTCTGAAGTTTGTGAGGCCGCTACTCAGAAAATCATGTCATATCAATCTTGCCATTTATCTTAGATGGAGAAGTGTGTAATTATCTTGTATTATTTTGGGACATCTGTGACCTAAAATGCAACAAAATGTGAAGGAAAAAAGTTGATTAAAATGTTTTCTCAACATTTGAAAAAATAAAACAGGATAATTTTAGTTCAGCGCTAGAATGGAGACAGGGGTCTTGGTTTTTTTCTAAACTAGTTTGAAATGGTGTTGTTTAATGGCCTAATAGGAAGGAAACAGTCTGAAACAGAAAAGAGTAAGTGAGGATTGAACAGAATTCATCAGCTTCAAAGTTAAGAATTAACCCTTGTGTGACCAAGCAACACTCTGTATATTAAGGGCAAAACTGAGCATAACTCCACTTACACTCCTGGCATAACATTTGAATTTGACCCTTGTGTAACTAAGACCAGAATTGATTATGTTTTCTATCAGGAATCTTGTCTAGAAAAGTCTTGGAAAATTCAGGGCTGATTCAAATTAGTTTCAGGTCTCAATGGATAAAGTAGAAACAATAAATGAAGCTCTGGATAAGAAAGGGAGGTGCATAGCCAAAAAACCATATGCAGCACAGTAAATTTCTACCAGAGCCCTAGACAGGCATCCTCTGTAAGAGACCTGCTGTTTTCTTGGTAAGTAAGGATGACTGGAAGCCCCTATGGAAATCCTGATTTAAGGAGATGCCAAGACCTCAAGGAAGAAAACTTTTAAGAGCAGCTAGTTATGAGTCTGCTCAGATAAAGAAGGAAACACTGAGCAGAGAAGCTGATGAAGAAATCATCTTGGAGGTGGAACACAAAACCTGTACAACTGTTACTCCACCCCAGAGAGTTCTCCACATTTAGCTGATGATTACAACTTTGTGCATCATGGATCAAGTTTCTTGCTACATGCTCATTAACTTTAGTCACTATAATGGAGCACTTCACCTGGGTTAAGTGGTAGGATATTCAGGATCATGGCTGCTTTGCTTTCCATATTAATGCCAAGAGTGATATAGCCCACCAGTGCACCTGGCTCGTTGATCTTTCAATGCTTTTGAAATCCCACAGCGCAAAACAAGCCATGGAATTGTCAGTCATCTTCACTGGGTATATAAGCAGGCAGGTATGATGTTGGGAATTTTCAGAAACTCACTCACAGCTGAAGCCTGATGCCTGCAGCTATTTGGAAGGAAAGCCAAACAATTTGTCCAGCTTTTATATAGAAGTACAAGTGACATTAGCTGACTTTGGCCAATTCATACACTTTTTTTTACGTGCTTTCCTTGGCCACTCATACACAATATTAACAGTCAGTTTCCTGTACTGATTCTTCAAGTCAAGTGGCTAAAAATGATTAGCACCAAATGACTAATGCAAACGTCAGTGAACCAGTAACTACCTTATGGCACTAATATACTACAGCATTAATACACTATCAAGAGTACACGTTGTTAAAAATAATGCAAAATCCCCTTCTCCTCTGCTTTGCTTTTAATAATATGGAGAGTTTCAAGCCTGTGCTCCCAAATCACACCTTGATGAAATGCCAAGGTCTGGTTTCACCATGCATATGATTCTCATTTTAGAGACACATATTTAGATGAATCAAAGTCAAAGACTCATTTAAACAGAGCAGTTCTGCAATAAGCTAATAACTCATGCACAACAAGGTATTTCGTTTGCTAGCTCTAAACAAATTATGAATGTTAAATAAACATCTTCTTCTTGCTTAAACTAGTCAAAGGGAGAGGAAGTACCTGACTGCTTTTAATAAAAATGTTGTGTAAAGCGAGAGAGTCACAGATGGCAAGGTTTATTTTTTTGTTTTCTAAAGGGCGATTTCAATTTTGATTGAAGCCTGGTAATTTCTTTTCTTATTTGATTTCCCTAAAGCAACATTCCAGCAAACATAGTTTTCCCAGTTTGGATACTTAGGCAGTACTCAGCTGAAATTCTCATCTGGAAGAGTTTTTCAGTCATTTATATAAGATGTGATCCAGTGCCCATCAAAGTCAATAGGATTCTTTCCACTGATTCCAATATAGGCTTTGGATGAAGTTTGTGGGATTTGAGCTAAAGCCCAGTGAAATCACAGAAAGATCTTCTTGACCTTAACAGAAGGTGGCTAAGACTCCTCCATTCTGCCCCACTTACGAAGAGATGGACCTTTTCTGACAGAGGCTTCACCCAAAAATGAAACTTTTGACTTAATGGGAAATTATGTTTAAAAAAATTTCAGATTTTTAACTATATGGGGAAAAAAGGAAAGATATTGTTTTGGTGTGAAGTTGCGGGATTTTAAAAATTTATTACCCTTTTTTACCCTCTGATAATAAATGAAGGAAGAAATAAAATTAAAGTGGGAAATGTTATGATATATTTTTAGTTTATTGTCAAAATAAAAAAAAATAATCACTGAACCAAAATGCTGCAATCCACAGTTTCTTATTTTATTCAAGACAAATTTTCACCAAGAGTGGAGAAGGAAGCATAGCAAGGCTGTAAAATGTAAAGAATATGATAATTCTTACTTTAGACATCAGACTTCTCTTTCAAATGATAAACTGAGAACCAGCAAAGCTCCAGTGATGCTATTTTAAATGTCTTGCTTTTCTCATGTTATACTCTTTACCTGATCACTTACTTCAATGTGATACTAATGAAAGATAGTAGGGAAGCACATATTAAGGATTGTAACTGTAATTATTGAAAGATTTCAAATAAAAATTGAAAATTCTGCTAAGGAAAATTCATGGAGGAATATAACAAACTGACTAAATTTTGTTTCTCCTTTTAAAAGGCTAAAAAATTGCCAAAATAAATATTTTCATCTTTGGTCATGAAAGTTTTTTATGTTTAATCCAATAAACTGACAATTGACAATATTTTTCAAGTTCATCAAAATGTTATTTCAAAGCTTTTTCAAACCCTGACATAAACCTTTCCATCCCCCAAAATAATTTAAAGAGCTATTCTTAACTTCCAGTGAATAAAGTTAGATTTTTTTACCATAGAATTTAAATTGCAGTTTCTGCTTTGCATCACCAAGGTATAAACAGCAACTGGATATGAAATTTAACCCTGGTTTATAGAAGTGTGTTTAAACTTTACTATGCTGCAGGATGGATGCACCTGTCTTAGCAGAAATGAGTACCTGCTGCTTTAGACCATCAGGTCTTGTGTGGTGAGCCATGTACAAAACAACTGCTCTGTTTTGTGCTGTTGACTTTAATTTTTTTTCTTTCCCCCCACTTCCCCCCCCCCCACGTGACTGTGCACATTTTAGCAGATGTCTTTGGCTTTGTACAGTTCTAGCTATGACTCAAAGGAAATGAGAGAGGGTCTGTCTTGAAGACCACCATGTTGCTGTGTTTCATTCCCCTGGACTACTGGAAAGTACCAGTAGATTGGTAGAAGATAGACTGAAATCAGGAAAGACTACTGCATTAATCACTTTTCCAGTCTAAGGGAATATGCTGGCTCTTTAACTAAAGGAAAAGAATCTCACAGCTCTGCCGCAGGAAAAATAAATCTTCTCCACTACAACAGATATAAGAAGATTTCTCAATTACAACACGAAGAAAAGTCCAAAATAATTTTTTTTTTTGAGAGAAATAATGTTGAACGTTTTCAGACACAAATCATAATTTTTTCAAATACCAACCTTTTATTTCTCATTTTTATCAGGTTCTGTTTCAACCAGCTAGAGAGAAGTGGTATTTGGAAAACTACTTGACATTTCTCTGTGAGAAAAATGCAAGAGAAAAGCAAATAAGAATACAAAAATTAAGTTATTCAGCTTATTCTATTTGAGCTAAAGTAGTTTCCGTTCAGGAAAAAATGTTTACTTTTGTTGCAAGAAATGCTTGTTTTAGAGGGGTGGGGAATGGTTTAAAAGTAGAAAGAAATAAAATATTGATGGAAACATACTGAAATAGCTTGAGTAATAAATGCATACGCTATTGGTGCATACAGCATTGTTCTTTTACAGTGCATTTAATGGTCCCAAAAGAGATGGAGGATGCCTTGCTCCCTGGAGGCCAGATCCTTGGTATCAGGCAAAGAAATCCCACCCACAAGCAAAGCATTAATAGCTGAAGGAAAAACACCACTGAAAAAATGAGCTCTGATTAGAGTATTATAGGCAGAAACAGTGAGCAATGGGGAATCCAAAGGAGATGCCCACCCTTAAAGGTTCAGAAAAAGTGCACATACTAAAGTTCATTCCCATGAAGTCTCATCCAGATAGTTTGGAAGCCAATGTGAACAAAACTGAGGCTCACTCACTCTCTTCCTGCTTTAGTAGTTTGTCTGGGCTTTATTTTCTCTTTTGTTATTTACAGCTTTGGCAACCTAGGGGGAAGTGAGCACAGGGGCAGGAAAGGCACTTCCCCAGTTCTCCATTTAGGATTGTTCAGAGGTGCCACTCCCATTGGTATTAATCAGGTCAAGACATCAGAGCTTGGCTCTGACTCCAAGTGAAGCAAAATCCTGCTCTGTTGCCTGGAAAACATCTGCTGGGGTGGAAAGAAGGAACAACAAACACAGGAGACAGGAGGGAGAACTGGGACATAGACAATGGACAGTTGGTAAAAAGCTACAGACGTTTCAAGGTCTGATCCAAAGCCCACACTGTCAGAGATTCTCAAAACTGATGTCAAAGAGCTTTGGATCAAACTCAAGAAGACTCTTTTAAGCTTTCCAAAGCTAGGATTTTCAACCTGTGGCTTGCAAACCCGTGATGGGTTATGATCTGGAAAAGTCAACGAACAAATCATAACAAAAACCTCAAAAAGAGGCTTAAGTTCACTAAAAGATGGGGGAGGCTAAATGTACATTAAAACCTTGAAAGATCTGTAAAACAGAGAAGGTAGACTACCACTACAGCATTTTACTGTCTTTTTCCTGAATTGGTGCTGTACTCCATTACCACTGGAAGCTTCCTTAAAATCTACTACCTCAGAATGCCAGCAGAAGAAACTAGCAATGACTTGTGAATAGAAAAAAGTCAAAAAATCACACCCAGATGTTTGGATGCAATTAATTTTCTTAAGTCTTAACTCATCCAGAAACTACACTTACAAAACTGCGGATTTTACCTATGCAAGGAAATATTGGTGGAAAAACTGAACAATTAAGCAATTGTGAAAAACCATGGGGAGATCCCAGAACATGATCATCTTCATTGCATTGCTGGACTCCTCACTGAAGTTTCTATAGAGTTTTGCATGCTGTGGTGAGCATATACATATATATGTGTATGTATATTTTATACATAAATATACGTAAAGACACACAGGATATCAGTCCATGATCTAGGAAACCTTATTTGCAACCACGCAGTTATTTAGAGGTGGATTCAAAGCTAGACTCAAAGGCAAATGTGCTGGGCTGTTTGTCCATGTGAATACTTTTGAATTAAGCCCCAAGGTGACCAAACTGGGATTGCTTTGGGGATCCTCTAAAAGCACTGTCTAGGCTTTTATTCATGCTCTGGGGGATGTTCTGGGTACACCTTCAACCTGGTCCTCAGTGGCAGCCTCTATTTATCTCTTCTGCTCTTGCGATACTGCCTTATGAGAGGTGTAAGTGAGGCTGGAAGCTCTGATCCTTCATAGAAGTACCATGTTTTCTAGAGGGGACAGACAGTCAGTTTGTCTGGTCTGTAAGGTATCAGCTCCCAGAAATGCTCTGAATTTCAGCCTGTTCTTCTGCAGTAAGCATAAGAAGCTCTCATCTTTTTTTTTACAATAGTTCCAAGATAAAAATAATAACTTAAAATCCTTGCCAGTAAGGTCGCGTCTATATTAGTAGTTCTGCCAGGAAGATTCTCACAGCATGGAGTTGCCTTCATTAAGGAAGTGCTATGCTAAAGATCATCTGTCAATCCCCACACCAACCAAGCTGCAATAGGAAAGGGGAATCAGGACATGGAAATAGATCCTATGCTAAAGCCTTGCCCTGGCATATCTGTTCCAGATGAAGATATCCACCTGCTTCAAAGTTCTTTGCAGAGTCTGTAGAAGAGTTTTGATGATATGTGTCTGTCTGGGTGTGTAGAAATGTTTTATAGCCAGATATATACGTCTTTGCCTAGCACAAGGAAGGACTGAAGAAACCCTCAAGCAATTATGCTGATGTCAATTCTCAGCTCACGCAGCCTACCTAGTCCTTACATGGTCTGGTAGAAACATACCTGGATTTATCTGCTAAAATAAATGGGGGGGTTGCAAACTGCTCAAATCCCATGGATCTTCGCTTTGTTGGCTATTTATAGCTGTTGCTAGATGGCCAAGAAAAAAAGATAATTTGGGAATCAAAATCCCCTGTATAATTAAGAGTGCTGCTGGATGGCATAAAGTTGCTACTACAGGAGTTCAATATAACAATCATGTTGTTGTACCAGGCACTAATACTGATTGTGTCATATCCACACCGTCTGCAATGCTTATGCACTCTCCTTTTCCTAATACTGTTTTTTTGATCAACTCAAAAGTCTGACAGAAGGCAGGGAGCTTTAAGGTTCCTACAGTTATAATGAAAATTGTGGTTAGGAAAGGGAAAGAGAACCTGTGCCTTACCAAAAAGAACTTGCCCCATATTACAATCTACAGTGGCAAGAAATAATACAAACCCCTGATTTCGGGAGATTTCTTTTAATTCTAACTCTTGCTTTTCAGTCTTGCAAGACTTGAGCCATGAGACCTTGTGCTACAGAAAACAAAGCTTCATCTGTTTCATCACTCAGGACTTACTAACTCTCTGGCTAGCAATGTTAGTTCTGCTTTTTCCTTCCCTCATTTCTCTTGACAAGTATCGTTTGGCTCTGTATGTTTGTGTTTGATCACTCTCTCCTTCTCCTTTTCCAGAGAATCCTTGAATACCAGGTCTTCGAACATTGGTTCATGAAGCAATTGCCCAGGTACTTTGGATTTTTCTGTTCCGTATGGGTTGAAGCCAGATTTATATTAAATAAAGTAACTTTTAGGATTCGCCCTTCAACTGCTCTGTACTTCCGGAAAGCTATTTCTTGTCAGAAGCCCAGGGACTGTGGTCACCCTGTGGCTCAAGTTTTCTTACGCAGTTTTTTTGAAGAGTCAAGCTGGCCATGATCCAAAACAGGTTACTGTTTGATGTACATTTGGTTAAAGCCAATTCACTTAACCCTACCACTTAACCACTCTGCTAAATTCAAGCACAGCACCGTCGCTGATCCTCCTATGATGAGGCCCGTAACAGCCTCTTAAGTTGGTTTTATTTCTGTTGAAAATTAAAATCAAACAAATGGTTTTTGAGAAGATACTTTAAGGAAAACTTTTCATTTTTAGCTAGAAAAGTTTTTCTGCTCTTAACAGAAGGTTGCAGTTTTCAAAAGACAAAACTTGTCAAAATGGAGACATTTTTCCTTTTTCTTCAATAAAATAAAAACAATTTCCAAATAAAGAGAACCATGGCTAAATGGGACCAGCTCAGAGGTCTAGCTCCATGCTCCATGGCTGAAAGCGAATACCCATTAAACCATGTGAGTGATGAGATTTAGTAGGACCTTAGAGTTTCTCACCACTCTAGACCACTGCAAGTAGACTGAAGAGTGTTAGAAAATGGTCTGTAAAGAACTGTATTCAGAAGCAAAGAAACTAGATGGGATGTAGGATCCTTTTCCAGAGTTTCCACATCTAGATCTCTACCTGATGTAGTTAATATAAACTGAAGCAATGAGCTTCACAGGACTGAAACACCTTTCCCTAAGTCTTCCATTGGCATTGGCTTTGGAAAAGAGTCAAACCAACACACAGGGAGGTAACATACCAGGAGTCATCCCTTATGCTAATAGGGGGCTACGTTTTCTTCAACCAGTCCAACCCACCATCAGTAACACAAGATAAATCTGCTTTCCAGTCCTTTTTGGCTCTTCTCTCTTGAGCCACAGTGGCTGGATAGACAGCTGAATGACTTACTCTTTATCCCTGAAAATAAAAAATAAATTTTCTATATGTGTGCCTGCATGAAATCTTTGCAGTCTTCATTTTATAACCCTGCCTGAAGGCTAACTCTTTCAAGCTTGAAGTGTTTAAGAAAATAATTTCTAGGATTTGAAGCTATCCACTCCTATTCACTGTTGCAGACAAATGCACAGCTCTCATAGTTTACTTTGACTAGTTTACATGTAGCATGAATTCAGCAGGAAGAATCACACAAGTTCAGCAGTGTACTATTTTTGTGTGTCTGATATTAGGCTATGGATTATTTAATGAAGCAGTCAGTCTCTTTGTTGGGGGAGAATTGTGATCATAGTCCTTTCCTAGTGATACCTGTTGAACATCATTGGATATAAATGTCACTGTTTAAAAAGGACAGCACAGAGGGGAAATCCTTTCCCTTCCCAGCAACTGTTGGATACATTCTGCTTATCCATTTTTCTTTAAAGACCA
Source organism: Psittacus erithacus (assembly GCA_009867235.2). NCBI lineage: Eukaryota > Metazoa > Chordata > Aves > Psittaciformes > Psittacidae > Psittacus > Psittacus erithacus. Next base: position 9,805 of record WYDI02025471.1, on the reverse strand, counting down.
AGAAATGATGCCAACATGGCACACAGCAGTGCAGCGCACTATTAATACAGAGTCACCTTTAGGGTCCTATATTTATGAAATCCCTGTTGGCCCTGCCCAGCAAATATATCCCCCCATCGTCTTACCACATCTGCAAATGACTGCCTGGACATCCACTTTTTCAAGACAGAAAACATAAGTTTCTTTGAATTATTTATGGGTAGAATGCACGTGTGGGCAGTTGCTGGAGTTAATGGTACATTATTGCTGGGTGAGCTTTATGAGTCCTTTTCCTGCTCCAAGACATCCTGTGATGCATCTCAGCCTGGGCAGGCTCTGCTCCTCCTGATGATGTGGAGGAATGGAGAATGCCAACCATACCCTGGGCTGCATCACAAACAGCATGACCAAATGAAGATCAAGGAAGGGGATTCTCCCCCTCTACTCCACTCTCATGAGACTTCCCGGCCCTCCCCCTAGCCCCGCCGCAGGACTGCATCTACCTCTGCAGGCCCAGCATAAGAATGTGGAGCTGTTGGAGTGAGTCTATAAGAGGCCATGAATATGCTCTGAGGGCTGGAGCACTTTCCAGTACTGGCAACTTCCAGTGCCTAAAGGGGCTGGCAAGAAAGCTGGAGAGGTTTTTTTTATAAGGGAAGGCAGGGATAGGACAAAGGCAAATGACTTTAAGCGGACAAAGGGTAGATTTAGATTAGATATTAGGAAGATATTCTTTACTGCAGGGGTGGTGAGGCCCTGGAACAGGTTGCCCAGAGAAGCTGTGGCTGCCCCATCCCTGGCAGTGTTCAAGGACAGGTTGGATGTTGCTTTAAGCAGCCTGGTCTAGTGGAAAGTGTCCCTGCCCATGGTAGGATGATTGGAACTAGATAATCTCTAAGATCCTTCCAACCCAAAATATTCTGTGATTCTATGGTTCCATGATTCTAGGAGAAACACAATCGCAGGCAAGTCATTACAGAAATGCTTTTAAAGCTGTCCATATAGTTTTAAACTCCCAAACCTGGATGCCAGCGACAGGAGCTCTTCTACATGTCAGTGCAAACAGGCCATGAGATATACTGTTGTTCTGGTAAGAGCAGGAAAAGGTTGAAATTAAAAGGCCTGTTTCCCCAAATGCTGTAGGTCTCCTTGACGCTCCATATTTCACCAGAAGTGGAGGTAGGGGACCTGTAACGTGTCTCACAACAGTGGAGCTCTTGCGTCTGCTGAAGATAAGTCCTTACCACATCTCAGAAACTACTAGCACAACCATACGTGCTTCTCCAAGTATTGCAGACAGAGGCTCACACACAACATTTCTTGGAGCTCCTGAATTTCCTAACTGCTCCTGGGGTGCGGATATCACAAAGTTCTTTCCATACCCCATTTTTTTCTTATTCATAAGAGGCAGAAAGCTCTTAAATCTTTTCCCTCTCCCTTACTCAGTTATAACAGTAAAAGACAAACACATAGGTCAGGACATAGAAGGTGTAAGACAGCAACAGAGACAAGGAAAATGAAGTGGAACAGTTTGAATGCGCCCTTTACAGGACTGTTGCTCAGGTGCTTTCAGTATCCCTTTTCTATAATCTCTTCAGTATTTTCTAGCTGTAGAAAGAGGTCTCTGGTGTGCCTCCCCAAATTGCAGGTGACCCTGTAGCACTGCAGAACTTCCTTTCTGATTTACCTTATTTCTGTTTCACCCTGCTTCTGTTTCTGTGGAGACAATGGATAGAAGATCAACTTCTGCAAGTGCTTATCTCCTTCACGAGATGTTGAAAGAGATAGTTTGTAACTAACCTAAGTGCCTAAGGTAGGATGTTTCTGTGTCCTAAAGAGCACACAAAGTTAGGCATATTTGAACAACTGCAAAAAATAGATAAACTGATCAAGGAGATGCTTGAACTTCACTTTTGGCTTGAGAACTGTAAAAATAAGGGTGAACTTGGGATTGCTGGTCTTGGATTTTTTTCATTTTTTGTTTGGCACTGGTGAATTCCCCTACCATATGCATAAAGAATCAGTCCAACAACCGAATGTTGAAAACGTGATTAGGGAAAAGACAAAACAAATAAACAAACAACAAACAAATCCCAAGAAAGAAGAGCACCACTGTTGAACAGCTGAAATGTTTTGGCCACTGGATGGTGTGAGACTGGAGTACAAGTTTTCCGATCTATCAGTAAGGTAGTGAAAGACTGCTTGAAATTTTGAGGGAAATTCCCCTAAAAGAGATCTTGTCCATCATGTTTCTACTTTCTGTTAGTTATTTAATAGCTTGTAATGATATCTGCTGTATGCTTACAGGTAAATGGAGGGAAACATGACCATTCAGTGAGTGATTTTTTAAAATCTTAAAAAGTCTTGAAAAAAAGTAGTTATATCTAGGTGATTAATTTGAAATTGATTCCCTTTTTGATAAGTGAAGGTAGGTGGATCCCATCTGTAGAGTATAGAACTTTGCTTCCAAACCTGACTATGATTACTTGTTTCTATAGGAAGCTTGCCAAATGCATCTGTAAAATTACTTTTGCTCTGACCACTTATAGGGAAAATCAAAATATCAAGGCTGAAGCTGACAATACAATAACTTAAATATTTTACCTTGAGGCACTTTTTTTCAAACTGCTGGGTTTCCTAAATATATCTTAAGGCAGCTGGTACTTTTCTGCACCCTTCTTTACTTTCGTTGGCAGTTGTTCCCAAGCATCATTTTTCAAAACTGTCCTCTGACTTCTCTGTTTGAATAGAAATTGCTCTTCTGTCTTAAGACACAACCCTTCCTTCCTCTTTTGACTAATACTGTTGGGGCTAAGGTTTTTGGTTTGGTTGGTTTGGTTTTTAGGGTTTAGGTTTTTTCTCCAAGAGAATAACTTTAAACTATTCCATAGGACTGCCCATTGTATTTTACACAATATCTCATATTCAGAAATTTCACAGTAGCTGACGTGCACCTCTGAAAGGCTGATCAGACATTTTTATCTTGATGTTGAAATGCACTAAACCAAAAAGGAGAGTTTCTCTGAATATTCATTGTAAAATAAAATGTTTAATGTCTATTTCTACTTCTATTAACCTCAGATCTTCCAGTCCCAACAGCATAGCTTCTCTGGTGATAAGTTTGAATCACAGAATCATAAAATCATAGAACCATAGAATGGTCTGATTTGGAAGGGACTTCCAAAGTTCATCTAGTCCAAATCCCCTGCCATGGGCAGGGAAACCTTCCACTAGACCAGGTTGCTTAAAGCCACATCCAACCTGACCTTGAACACTGCCAGGGATGGGGCAGCCACAGCTTCTCTGGGCAACCTGTGTCAGGGCCTCACTACCCTCATTGTGAAAAAATTTCTCCCTCATATCTAGTTTGAATCTACCCTCTTTTAGTTAAAAAACATTACCCCTTGTCCTATTGCAACAGCCCCTGCTAAAAAGTTCCTCCCCATCTTTCTAATAAGCCCTTTTAAGTACTGAAACACCACAATAAAGTCTCCATAGAGTCTTCTTTTCTGCAGGTTGAACACCCCCAGATCTTTCAGCCTGTTTTCATAAGAGAACTGTTCCATCCCTCTGTTCCCCTCTCTCTTTCTCTAGGTGGTTATTAGACCGTGGCAAATCAACCAGTCTTGGCTTTATTCCTTCATCAGCTCTTTCTAAGTCCTTGTTGAACTCTGAGGGGCAGGAAACAAATGCCTGCCTTCAGCATGGTGGACTCATAACTATTAATTTTTTGCATGAACTACAGCAGCCCTCGGGCTGGTTTAGTTTGGCAGAAGAATATTGGCCATATCAAGAGGTAATACCAACTACAAAATATTTTCACACACGGAATGCTTTGACTTGTGTACATAAAGTTTATCAGCTGTCCCCCAAAAGCTGGCTGGAAGTACTTTTCTACAGCTCTTTGATGATGAAGCAAATAAGAAGGGTAGCATTAGTTTGACACACTGGCTTTTGACTTTTTCTGAACTGTTACTGCCTTATATGTTTTAATTTTTGGCAGGTGTTCAGGGTCTGCATAGTGAATTTAAACATACTGGCAACAGAAGTGGCACAAGATCTCCCACTTCCTCAGGCGAGGTTCCAGGAACTCTGTAAGGCTGTCATCAAACATAGTGCCCATCCACCAAGGACTTTAATAGTCATCAAAAGAAGACTCTGCCTCCTGCAGTCACTCTCAGATCAGTTTTCTTATAAGCCTTTCACAGATTTCCAAGACAGCCATTGACTCCCAGGGAACTGTAGGCCAGAGCTTGTTCTGCTCCAAAGGGACATAAAACCAGCAAACAGTGGCAGGAAATATCAAATCACAGCCTGGACCTTTGAAACATTACAGAAAGCAGACTGATGAAGATGAAAGTGTGTATTCCCAGCATGCAGTAGTGAACTCCAGCATAGCTAGAGTTGCAGAACGATTCAAGGGTAGGTATATGATTTTGAAGGGAGATTTTATTTCTGTTTCTGAAATTATTTAAAATTAATTAGTTATATTTGGAAAGAGAGTATACATTAGATTTATCTTTTTTTTAAAAAAAAATAAATAGAATCAACTCATTTCCGTCACAGAATTTTGGATAGCAAAATGGTGATTTTTATGCAACAATGTATATACTTAGATTTGCATGGCTATCTAATATATTCACAGATTTCAAGGTCCAGGAGATCTGGTATAACCTACTTTACTAATCTCTTCCTTTACACAAGCCTTATGCATCCTTTGTACCAAAAAGCAGTTCTAATTTTGGATTCTGGGAGGTAATCTAAGATCGCAAGACCTGTTTTCAGTCTAAATTAGGATGAGAAGGTTAGTTCTTGTTTCTTTAAGTAAATGGAAATGCATCTGTCAAAATGTTTTCCTTCAACATTTTTTACAAAATGTGAAATATTTCAGCATTCCTTGAAGCTGGATTGTTTCACTTGGATTTATTGATCTGACCGGAAGTATTCTATTTGATATTGGTTCAACAGAAATCTGTTTTTACTTTTTTTCACTGTGGCATATTGCCACTTGGAAGCTGTAGTCCCAAGGCTGTTTTTGTCATAATCACCTTTGGTACAGGTTTTATACCTGGGTTGTTCTTTCTTAGTGGCCTTCCTATAGTTCTGTAGGGGCATTGTGCAACCTCAGCCCTTGGACATTTTCAAAATTGAACAGAGTTTCTCTCATTTCACAGTTAGCCTTGAAAAGGAGTTACCTTTTGAAAAGACAGCTGGACAAGAGACTGCTGAAGGTCCCTTCCAACAAAAACTTTCTCATGATTCTGCAATTAGAAGTCCGTTTAAGGGGACTGGAGCTGCTCCTTGTACTGATCCGGTAAAACTAGCTTCTAGTCTTCAGTCTCACATCTGACATTTGCTGAGAGATGTCACATGCACAGATCCATCATATGCTACACTTGCACTTTCTAGTGTACTTGTACTTGAAGGCATCGGTCAGGCTACAGGTATGAGTGCGTGCTTGAGATATGTTGCCGACAGCTCAGGTTAAGTTGACACAAAACGTTTTTTTCTGTTTTTAAAAAAGATGCAGGCTATGCATGCTAAGAGTGATGGAGTCCTATTCCATCCCAATTTCTTTTCTGTGATTAAATCCCTCTATTTCCTGCTTTTCCCTGAGTCATCTAGATGTCGCAGTAGGGTCTAAGAAAAGAGCAATCCCATAACCTTCCCTACTGTTGATGCCAAGTTTGCACCAAAGACTCTCTCATGAACGTGGCTAGAAGATGTTGAGCCAGGGCTTTCTCTCTGAAGAGTTTCCCGAAGTAATTCCAACTAGCGGAACAAAAGCTCCAGAGAAGTACTGTGTTTCTTCTAAACCAGATGTTTTAATGCCTTGCCAATGCCTAATAAATGGCAATGTATTCACACTGTTAAGGTTATGCACTTAATAAATTATATTTAATACTGATATAAATACAGAAAACCACAGTGAAAACTGACAAGAAAAGTAACCATGTCTTATATAAGAGCAAAAATGCTAGTATGAGATTTCACCCAGGCACATGTGGGTGTGTATCTGTATATATCTCTACATACAAGTGAATGTTACCAATTAGCTGAATGGTTCTGGGTTACTCAATCAAGATCCACCTGCAGAAAGAAAAAATAGGCAAAAAAAAAAAAAAAAAAAAGGAGAAAAAAAAAGGAGAATTTGTAATGTCAGTAGGATTGGGTAATGCTTTGCAAATTGCCATTCAGAAGTCAAAGCTTAAGCCCTAGCACTGACTAATGGTTTCCACAATTTAACTCATTCTTTTCAGCTTCAGTGCCCTGACATGTACTGCAGAAGCAAAATGAGGACTAAAGGTATTTCAGGTAATTCTGATAACAACAAAAAGGTAACATTCATAGTCAATACTTTGAGGGAGTCAGGACTGACTGATTGCCTCCACACTTCCACCTCCTGGCTCCAGAGACTTAATTCTAGAGACCACTCCTCCATCATCTTGCAGCATGCAAATAAAACAGATAAAAATTACTGTTAAAAATAGCTACTGCTCTGCCCAGCCATTTGGACTCATTTTGCATGGGCAGAGTCTCATAGTTGAAAAGCTTATCCATGCCTCAGCCCTTTCACGTTGGAACAAGTGAAGGAGATGAGCAAGTGGTAATTTTTATGTTTTTTTTTAATGCTGGCTCTTGGTTATACATATGGGATGGTGGTATCAGTGCATTTACAAACTTGCTTTTTGGTGACTCCTGTAATCTGCTCGTTATCTGTTTTAATATTATCTTATTATCTTTGCCATGTCTGAGGCCAGACTGAGCCATTCCAAAGCCCAAGAAAGTATTTTTCATTGATTTCAAAGTGCATTGGATAAGATCTTTCACATTTAGAAGCATCATTTTATGCTGGTACTGACACTTTGGCAAACTGCACACCCAGATGTTGCAGCATGGGAGATATTTTATATCTATTTTGTTTATATCTACTGTTGTTTAAAACCTTCTGACAGCTGTGAGGCCATAAAAAATCAACTTCATCCCAAATAAAAACTGAAATGCTGAAACACTGAAACTCAGCAGCAGCTGTATAAGGGAACAGAAAACAGATCTTCCCCTTTGTCCTGAGACTCCGTGAGTACCAGTAACTCAACATTTTCTCTGTCAAGGGCTTCCCCCCTACCACTTTGGAATTTCTTTCTCTTTGGCTTTTGAACAGGGTGTTTTCTTACCTTCAGGGTTAGATATAAGGTGCATTAATTTGCTTTACCTTTTGCACCCTTTTTTAAATTATTTGTTTTTTTTTTTGTCTAAGGAGTGTATGTTCTTTAATGCTGCAAATAAACATCTCCCATCTGCAAAGAAAGCTGCTGCACTGTGGAGCCTGGTCCATGTAGCATGATGCGCAATCTTTTCCTCTATCAGTCAAGCAGATAGCACAGATTCCTGCTCTGGGTGAGACCCTTAGTCATGGTCGGTGGCCAGTGTATGTAGGTTTGCCAAATAGAGACTTTTATACTTTTTTCCTGATGTTCTGGCTCCTTCTCTTGTTTCCATTACATACTTTACCTGGGCCTCAGCTAGGCTTTGCCTTTCTGCTTGCTGTTCTGAATTCTTTAACATAGTATTATAGGATTGCTGAGGTTGGGAGGGGTTTCTGGAGATTGTCTAGTCCAACCAACATGGAGAATGATGTTAGTGGCTGTGTCCAGTCAGGTTTTGAATATCTCCAGGAATGAAGACTCAACAGCTACTCTGAGCAACCTGTTCCAATATTCCTATACCCTCACAAAGAAAAAGTTATCCTCTGTTTAAACCGAATTTCCTGTACTTCAGTTTGTGTCCATTGCCTCTTGACTTGTCCTTGAGCATTAGTAAGAAGATCCCAGCTTTATATTATTTTCTTCCTCACCATCAGCTATTTATAAGCATTAAAAGAACCTAATGAGTTTTCTCTTCTGCAGGCAAAAAAGTCTCATCTCTCTCTCTCTTGTATGAGAGATGCTCCAATCCCTTAATTACTTTCATGGCTCCATTTTTTCCATGTCACTCTTGTCCTGCAGAGTCCAGTGCTTTTCACAGTACGCCAGATGTGTTCCATCACTTCTGAGAAGAGAAGTACCACTTGCTTCAACCTGCTGGCAGCACACTTGTTAATGCAGCTGTGAGCATCCTCTAGCTCATGTTTTGTTGTCTGCCATGCAGTATTTTAATTACCCTGACACTGTCAAAATTATGGCCTCATGAATGAATGGATCAAGTCCCACACTGTGGCTGGTCTTAGGGGAACAGTAGTCTACTAATATTGCATAGACTTCAGCTCAAAGACCAGTACCTCCTGGGTTTTCTTCAGAAGGTTACCTCTTGGTTTTTCTTCAGAAGGCTGTCCACTCCATCTCTGGAGTCCCTGTGACCACCAGGAGCACTGGTCCACTTCTCTCCATCTGTTTGAGGAGCTTACACAAAAGATCAGCCTATGGTGAGGTCACTGCTTTCCACCAAGTCACTTCAAAGGGCATATTTATATCTTTTGGCTGTAAAGAATGTTTAAGATAATAGTTTGGATGAGGGCATTCACACGAGATGCATCTGTTTGCTCAAAAGAAGGACATCTACAAGCTCCTAGGTCTCACAAACAGGAATATTTCTACTCATACTAATTATAGGTTCTCTGGGGCTTGCAGTGAATCACTGTAGCACCTTGTGTAACTCATCCCAGTGTTGGTCTCCAGGCACTGCTGTACAAGGTAAAGGATGAAATTCCCACCAAGGAAAAATAAGTACAGATACCCTTTTCTGTTCAGGAAGCCATCTGTTTGCTGTCTTCACATGAAAGCTGTGTAACCATGTAAACAGACTTGGGATTTTTGCTTGATTGCAGCAATATGCCCATTTGTTGTTTTTCCTATTAACCTTCCAGTGATGGAGCAAAGAGATTAGGAAATGAGCCACATGAAAGAATTCTGAATGATATTCCCTATCAGATCTGGCTGTTCCTGAGTTCTGTTAGAAATGAGCCTTTCAAATAAGGGGAGGGTTATTCATCAGAGTCCTTTTAAACTTGGAATTCACAGATCAAAATGAATATGTGTCTCTCCCTCTTTCTCTTTCAAAAAAAAATTTAAATAAAAGTGGACAAGTTGGCCTTGGAAATTACCTCCTTCTGTTCCTTAAGGAGATGAGAAACAGAAGGAAGTGGTTAGAAGTATAAAGTGCTTTGGGGTTTGGATGTTGAACACTTCAGCCTTCTGTGTAACACACTTGCTAAACAGTACAAGTGATGAAAACTAACATTCTTCTGCTCACAGCACCTTTATTAGCCTTCACATCGAACAATAAGATTGCGATTCATGCTAGCTAGCTAGTTAAATAGGAAAAAGGATGACCTGATGATCCCCATGGTGCTGGAAGAAACCTTGCAAAGCATCTAAGACTTGGCATGGTGCTAACCACTGCAGTCAACAACATCTGTACAAAAGAATCATGTCAACAGTAAACAACATTAAAAAAAGCATTAGTTCTGACCAAACCTAATTAACAGACAAAATGTCTATTATAAACAGACACAGCAGGCTCTGTTTGTGCCATTTTACAACTTGCCTCATGATAAGCCTTTATTCAGATTGCGGACAAGTCAACAGAAAGACTTCTAGCAACTGAGTATGTGGATACTTTGCCATGTCCGGCAAACCAAAGAGTACATAATTTGGCAAATATTGCCACAAGGAAACCATTGATCAGACTTTGCAGATCTGATCCAGACAAATCAGGCTCTGGATGGGTTAAAGGCAAGGGAACAGCTTTATTTTCATAGAATCATAGAATAGTTAGGGTTGGAAAGGACCTTAAGATCATCTAGTTCCAGCCCCCCTGCCATGGGCAG